>JBAMAW010001933.1:0-39425 GCA_037043295.1 Amiota minor | reverse complement strand
ATTTTTCTTCATGTATTCAGGTAAAACTTTAAATTTTACTAAGCCTGATTACTAGAAAGATATCTATAACTTTCTTAATGCATTTCTCTATATAAGTATATTGTATTTGTGTGCAATGAGTCTTAAATATTTAATAGAATTAAAGTGGGAATATTCATTCATTTTCATATTTGAAGTTTCATTAAAATTTCATAAGAAAAACATTTCTGTAATTGCAAAAATTATTGTTGTTAGATACTTAGAAACTTCCATGTTCACTTGATTATATGAGTATGCATGGCATATTCAGAGTATGTACTCGTATATACAATAAATAGTTCTAAATGCCCATTGAAGTTTATCCCACTTTTCCACTTAATCCACCTGAATGAATAAATGATTTTCAGGGGTCTCATACATGGTTAAGTGAACTCAATCGCATTAAATTGTTCAGCAATAAAAAATACATTTTTCTCATGTTTCCACTTAATCGGCGTTGATGGTCTTCGGTCCACCACCCCTGACCAAAACTATTGTGTCCAATGCGTTGCGTTCAATTTACAGTTAAATTTCCGTTGCACACAATTCTTTTTTGTTTTTTTTTTGTTTTTTGTATTTCGTTCTTTTCTTCTCATTCTTATAATTTATGATAATTTACGCAATTTACATAACGCAACGCCTCGAGCGAACCGAAACGTGCAACGTTCGCATAATGCACACGCATATGTTAGCCATTGGTAGGTGAGTCTCGGGGCCATTAAAGAACCAGTAACCAGTTGCAGCTACCGGAATTCATATGCCATAATGACCAACCAACAACAGCAGCAACTTACTACAATACAATACTTGATAATAATGAAAATACAAGAAAGGGTTTTTTTAGTTTGGGAGAAACTTTGGTTTTAGAGGGTCACCACCTAGGCATACACATTGCGTGCATGATGGCATCAGTTTGACTTTATTATATAAAACAATAATTTAACTGTTACATTGTAGTTAGTTAATCTTGGGCTAAAATGTAAAATAGAAATTACATTTTTTTATTACTTGTTTGTTAGAGAAGAAGAATTCAAATTTCTATAAAAATACGTAAACAATAAATAAAAAATAAATAAATTAAAAAAAAATTAAAATGCGTAAAAAGATAAAAGACACACAAAGAGACACTTTGCATTTTGCGGTGGCGGCAGTTAAAAATTTATTTCATGCACCTTGGACTACTTCTGCATGATGTCGCCGTTGCTGCTGCCGTAGATTTCTGTGTTAGCAAACAAGTTTATTTGCTCTCCTCGCTTCTACATCTCTTTACATCTTTCTATACTATAAATATACATATGTATATGTACATACATATATATGTACAAATATTTTACAAGCACATGATCAATGTGAATGAAATACTTACTAAGTGAGTGAGATACGAACACCCGCAGTGTTGGTTTTTTGCTCTACGCACTTGACTAGACACGCACAAGCAAACTAACAACAACAAAGAGATGATGATCATGATGGTGATGATGATGATGATGATGATTATTATGATGATGGTGTCAGTGTAACTATGCAGCAAATATTAGATGTATCTTTTGCTTAAGTTTATTATTTACTTATTGAGATGCATGCAAACAATAAAGCAACAAAGGAACAACAGTGGAATGAAGAACGACAGTAGCAACAACATTAAAAAATCGAAAACTGAAATTGAACTCAAAACTTTACTTACTTACTTACCAACTTACAAAATAAAAGTGGCACAAACAACGGTGTACTGCTAACAACAACAACAATAACAAGTTGTTCAAAGATACAAAGATACAATTAAACCATGTATGTATGTATGTATAAAAGAAATACAATATATTAACAAGAACAACATGAACATGTTTTGCAACAACTACAACAGCAGCAACAACAATAACAACAATAACAACAACAACAACAACAGAGGAACAACATTTCTATCACTCGCACTTAATTCATTTTGATTTCAGTGCAAAGTGGAAATTTATTTGCATAAATTAAAAAAAAAATACTTAAAAAAAAAAATATATATATATATAAATAAATTTTTTTTTGCAGTTTGGAGCAGCAGGGAAATGTTGAATAAGTTTTTCACTTCTCTTTTACTATTTTTTTTTCTCATTTTTTCTTTACTTTTTGCCTATTTCTTTTTTAATATACATAAATATTTATGCACAAATTGCCGGTTCTGTTTTTTTTTTTTTATTTTTAATTTTTTTAATGTTTGCTTTTATTTTATTTTCTTTTGTTGGATTGGATGGCATGGAATAGTGGAATAGCGCGGTCGATTGGTCGCTTGAATGAATTGGGTTTGGATTTGGGTTGGTTGATTATGAGGAGAGAAGTGATGGTTTGAAAAGGGGGGGCTCTGTCATACAGTTGCCACTGACATTATCCGTTATGAAGAAAGATATATACATATATAAAAAAAAAAAAACACTAGTTACAAAGATAAAAAAAATGATACAACAACTCATAGGACAACAATGTATAATTTTTATTGCATAAAAAGAAGAAAATTTATTGATTGCACAGACAAATGCAAGTTTGTCTATTTGCCCGTCTGGCATAAAACGCATTTATTATTATTTATTAATAAATATTTTGCAGCATTTGATTTATGAAGAAAAATAATAAAAAACAAAAAAATTTATAATAAAAAAAAAAACTGCTAATTTTTACCATTTAATATTCTTACAATTTCACATTAAATTATTTAACATTTTATTTAATTTTTAACTGAAATGTATTGTATTGTAACATTCCTTTCAAAATTATATTTTTATTTTTTATTTTGTAAATTATTTTTTAATATTTAATGATGTAAATTATAATGGTTGTTTTTTTCTTTGAGATTTTGCTATTTTTATTGCTGTTGTGTGAATTGCAAATGAACAAATGTTGCAAAATATTACAGATTTTTGTAACATATAAAATCAACATGCAACATGACGTATGAGTTTCTGACATTTTTCATTTTCCATTTTCATTTTGTGCAATTTGCGTGACGTTGATACTAGAAGAAATAAATACACAACAAGAAAAAAATGAGAATAAAACATAAAAAAGTGCAACAAAATAAAAAATCAAACCTGCCTTTTATTTTGTGCATTCACTTTACTTTACAACAACAAGTGAAGTTGTTTTTCATATTGTTGTTATTGTTGTTACAAGTAAATTACCATGGGAATATTATTGTATTTTGCATATTTCTTATTAAATTTTAAATTTAAATTTATTAATTCTACTCTTTTTTAAATATTTAATTTCATTTACAACATTACAATGAAAATTTAAAGAAAATAAAGAATTTTTTATTAATTGTAAAGAATTGAATTGAAGGTGCAACAACAACAACATTAGATCTATTCAGGTTTCATTGAGCAAATGAGAAAATACCAAAAATAATCGGCGATCATTAAGTAATCAGTCTAAATTCGTTGGCAATTAACAAACCATTAAAGATAGAAGTGAAGTGAATTTATGTAAATAGGAACCACTTATAATAGAAGAATTTAATATTAACCCGGTTTGCTGAGTCCCCAGCGGTTGTCCCTGTTAAGACTTGTTGTTACTTATGTTGTGTTTTTGGTTGTTTGTTTTTATTTATTGTACAATTTATGGCATTTATACATTTACTTTTATATTGCGACGTTATTATTATTAAACTTATGAACTACTTACTACTAAATTACATTAATCACAAGTATTTGATTGTCTTTTGTTTTTTTTACTCAAATTGTTTAGTTGTTGGTGTCTGTCTATTTGTTAGTTTTCTATCACTTTCAATTGTTCTGCTATTTGGATTTAGTTTCTTTGCTTTAATTGTTTCTGTTTTGTTCTCCTTAAATTTAATGGTTTGCTTTTACATCACACTGACTTCCTGACTGACTCCGACTGTCCCAGATTCATCTTCCTTTTCAACTCATCAGAGCTTACACGCTCATCTCTCCCCAACAAATCAAAATCTTGTCATCAATCTAGTCCTGTATTGCTTCTATGATAGATAGAATAGGGATCGTCTTAAATTCACCAGATCATTTTTACCTATTTCTAAGTCAATTTCACAATTGCGAAAAACCTCAAAATCCATTGAATTGAATTGTACATGACTGGCTCACGTTGGCTCAGAGGTAAGTGCGTTGGATTGGCATCCCGAAAGTCGCGAGTTCGATTCTCGCTCGAGGCAACTCTGGGCTTTCCCCTGAGCTGAAGACCTCTGTCGCTATTGCTCATATCAAAAATTATTAGGTTTTAATTTGTAGTTATAATCTTGGTTCATATAAATAAATAAAAATAAATAGATTGTGCTTTATCTTTGCTCCTTGCATTCATTAAATTTGCAGAGACACGACTGCATCAGTACAATTTTCTTACAATTACCATGAAATAACTAATTGAAATTCGATATCATTGCAAAATATAATAATCCATTTAGTTTTTGCCTTGATGATGATGATTTCGAGATCTTTCAATTTCCAAGCATTGGTTTATCTATATATAATCGTTTTAGATTTTTAATAATTTTAATTCCACCAATGTAATAAATAGAATGAAATCCAACTGATTCTGATTATTGTACTTTTCCAAAACAAATTCATTGTAAATTATGTCATTCTGAGAAGAACGTAGATTCGAGATCTATACATATGTAAAATACATAATGCGGATCATATCCTCTCGATAATCGTTTTCATGTCATTTTAACTAGAACAATCTTATCCTGTATATGTCGATAAATAGGAATAGGTAATTAATTTGTGAAATACACAGATTGCTAGGTAGGAAGGTAGGAAATAGTGTTACAGATTGTTTAAAAACAATTTTGAATTTATTGAACGAAGCGGCAAACTTATATTGACAAGACAACAAATTAAAAAAATAAACAAAGAAAAATAATTGCAATTTTGTTGATGATTTCATGACGACAAAAACGAATAAGAATTTCTTAAAGAAAAAATAATGAAAATGATGTTGGTGGGAAAGAATATACAATATCAATAGCAATAACAAAAATATTGTAATTTACACATTTGTTAACAAGCAACAACAAAATGGAAAAATGCATGCAACTGAAAATATTTGAAGCTCGTTTGCAATTTGTTGTTATTTTATTATTTCGTTTTCATTTCTACATTCTCACAAAAATAACAACAATGTTTTTACATATGTTTGTGTTGTTTTTGTTGCATAACAACGAAACATTTTCAATAATAAATAATTTTAATTAATTAAATAAGTAGCAAGAAATGCCAAAGAAAAGCAAAAAAAAAAAATAATAATAAGCCCTGAGGGTAAAATATGGAGAAAAAGTATCTTTTTATCTGAATGTGATAAAAAGTGGATGATAATGAGAGATGGAGAAGGGTAGATAAAGAGGGAGAGAGAGAGAGAGAGAGAGTCTGTGAGTGAATGACTTTGACAAATGCATGCAACGAAGCGTTTCAATAAATGAAAACCACCTCTAGGAAACACAATTGCACGCATTTTTTTTCTATTATATTATTTTTGATATTGTTGTTGTGATTGTTGTTATGGTTGTTATTAATTTTGTTATTGTATCGAATGATATTGCCAACATTCAGCTTTCAATGAGAAAAACAACAATAATAACAAAATAAGGAAACTAATAAAGTTTGTAGTGAAACCTCAGTACTAAGCATGCAATGAAATATGTACTAAATTAGCAACAACTTTGTTGTGCTTAGCTTAATGTCAGCAACAACAATAACAACAACAATTTCAATAAGACCAAACAATTAAAGCTACGTTTTCCTATTGACTACTTGGATAAGTTTCCTAAGGACCCGAGCAAAAGGGTCTCTAGCATATTTATGTTTTGGAGGCAACGAACATATATTGGAATCCTAAAACATAGCAAGATCAATAAATGTTCTTCATTCCAACTCTAGTCCCGGGTAAGGCAATATGGTAAAGTGACCCTAGTGAAATAAAGTTGAAAGTGTTTTTTTTTTTTTTTTTTTGATGAGATTGAAAGGATATGTAAAATATAAAATATTGATTGTATAAAATGTTAAATATTTCACAATGAAAAGAAAACACAGCGAAGCGTCTTACGGCTAAGAAGTTGTTAATTTTCTACAATCTTTTCCGATTTAATTCAATTTATTTTTACAATAATATTGTAAGGCCGCTTAAAGGGTTAGCAGCATTTGATGTTGATTCATAAATTTATTAGCAGATTATTGATCTCAAATATCCAGATGTTTTTACAATTATTTTGCAAAACAATTAGTCTGAAATTGATATGTTTCCCCGTCCCCCCTAGGTAAAATGCATCAACTGACAATAATATGGTCTATATGTTTGAAACATAAAGTTAGAGAATGCAAAATAAAAGAACATTTTAAAACTGACGTCATTTTCTAGTTTTCGATTCTTATTTTTATTATAATTTGTGATTTATTAATGTTGTTGTTATTGTTCTTAACGTTGTTGTTGTTATTATTACTGCTGCCATCATTGTTGTAATAGAAGCATAAACAATAATAATCATGTTAGAGATATCAATTTGTGACCAAACCCATCACCCAAACAATAAAGTGCAACAGCAAATAGAAAACAATAGACCGACAAATCCAATACTAAGTATAAGGAAAAATAATGATAAACATCAACAACATTTATAGAATAAAAGCAACAACAAAAAAAAAGAAAAACCATAGAATAACAACAACAACAACAACAAGAGAAGTGCGAAAAAAGAATAACAAATTGCAACAAAATTAAGAGAGGAAAAAAAAATAAACAAAAAAAAAAATTATAATAAATAATATGGAGAAAATGTTGTGCTGCTGCACTTCCGTAAACAACATCGGCAACACTCAGAAAAAATGACAGCAATGCATAACAACAACAGCAGCAACAAACAAAACAACAACAAGTACATGTAGTAAATACAACAACAACAACAACAACAACAACAACAAGAATATATTTATATGCATATGTATATATCACATAGAATAATGCAGATAATTCTGATAATCTGCGTCATCACGCGCCACTGAACGATTTCAACAGTGTTGCATATGTAATACTTTATGTGGGGGCTATGATTGATGATAAAAAAAGGGAGGAATCGAGAAAAAGAGAAATGGAGCCCGAAGAGTAAAGATAGAACTAAATGCTTATGTAGAGATTTACTTACGTTCATTGCAAGGAAATTTTGCAATATGATAATCAAGGGGCCCCTAAATAATTATAGTCTTGATATCAGTCAGTAAAATAATATTTTGTTAGATCAATTTGAACTAAATTTTGTAATACATATGATAACAAGAAGATGCCTTGCCTGTCCTTTATCTAATTAAATGCAATACAATTCCACATCACTTAATAAGACTCTGGCCTGACAGACATATGGAAACACTCTTGATAGACCAATACGATTCAAGATTAAAATAAAATGTATTATAAATCTATGGCATTCTAACAATTAGTTTACAAGTACAGTTGCAAAAGCAATGGATCAAAAGGAATTTAGGGTACTGGCTAAATGCTTTTTTCTTGCATAGAGAGATACACGGCATCTTTTAAAGCCAAACAGTGGCTTCATAACCTTTATGGGGACTCTGCACCAGGAAAATTAACTATTATAAACTGGTATGCTGAATTGGTTCCTACAAATACCGATGATGCTTATGTGTATGAAACTTTTCGAAATATCCACCTGAAATTTCTGCAAAGAGTCTACTTATTTGCCTCTTCAGTTAAAAATACATGCTTCGATGTTAATGAGTCTATGATCCGGAATAAGGCGACTTCAATAGCCAAAAAAAAAAAAAACAACCCTCCTTTTTAGTGTTCCGGACCCAAAGGGCACCAAATTGAACCGTATTACTAAGGCAACGCTGTCCGTCCATCTGTCTTCGGGCCATCCATGAACCGTAAAAGTTAGAAAGCTGAAATTTTTTACAAAAATATAGTTCCATCCAGGCAACAAAAACTAAACTAAATTACAAATATATCCAAAAACTTAAAGGGGTCCCCATAAAAGAAACAAATGGAGCTATACGATTTAGTAACCTTACAATCTTGAAATTTGCATGGTTGATGGAAAAGGATTAGAAACTTATAGTGTCAGTTTGTTCGGACCTCTAGGGGCACAGGGGGTGTGTCTGACTTGCGCTTGGGCGATTTTTATATTCTTCAAGAATTATATCAATGTTAAACTATCCAATTTATGCCTTAAATATATCGATTATATCAATTATTTGCAAATAATAAGTTGTATCATTAATAACAATATTTTTCTCTTTTTCAGGTATGTTCATGCCATTGGAACTTGTTTTTGTTTTTTCTTTTTCCTTTAAAGAATTTGAGTAAGTTTATCCAGTTTAATCAAAAGTTTGGTAAGTCAAGCATTGACTTATAGAGCATTGAGTTGTAACTTAAAACTATTAAGGGAATTTCACTTCAACTATAATAATTATATAATCTCATTCATATAAATTCATTTGTGATTATGATGATGATGATGATTTTTGGTACTATGAAAAAAATTACTTTATAGATCAATTTGGTTTAATAGAAAATAAACTTTACTTACTAGACGGTCATCTGATTGAATTGCAGCGTGTTTAGAAGAACTTTAATTGATCAGATGCTTACGGAATTTATTTTCTTCATAGGCAACGCTGGCTAAGGTGCACTCTTGTTGCATCTAATTTCTTGCCTTCTTGTCATTCTTAATTCTTCAGATAACAAACAAATTATTTTAATTTCGGTAAAAATTCGATATAACCATCACGAGCGTCACTTTGACTTTTTGAATATGAAATCATCTGGTCTTACTATGGGGTAGCCAATTTGTAGTATTTCGTGAACTGCTTTGTACTGAAGTTGCTCCAATACAATATTCAATTGCTCTCCTGTGCCCATACTAATCAACACTCGAGGCTTCTTAGGCAGTCGTCGATGCAAGCACTAACATTAACAATTACTGTTCATTACAAGCTTCATAGCCTTAGAGATTATATAGAAAATAAATAAATCCGCCTCAGGTGGATCATCGTCGTGTTCAGTGAAGAAAACCAATGAGTATATAAGTATAATATTCTCTGGTAGAAACACCTTAAACAGCTTTTCTAGCTTCTAATTATTTTCAATTTTATCGAACAGATTATTCCTAAAATCTTCATATTTGCTTCCATTTTCCACACAACAGTCAACACATTAAAATTAGTTTTTTGTGGAAATTTTGTAAAAAAAAAAACACTTTGAAACATAGATCAATTTGTTTTCACACATGTCTTCCACGGACACTTTGATGGAAAAAAATCTAGAAATTTTTCTGAGTATCTGTGCGGTTGTATGTGCTGTTTTTGCGCTTCCTTGCGATTCATTTTTTACATCTATCTCTCTCACTCTCTCTCTTTCACTCCGACACACTCTACTCACGTCATACCAATGACAATTATTACAATTATAAAATATTTTTTGAGATATCGACCGAAGTGATTAAAAAAAAACAAATTTATTAATTTTGTGTTTACAGTGATTATTTGTTGTTGCCATCAGCTCTTTTTTGCTTTGTGGAAATTACATATTTTAGAATAATTTGCAATGCATGCAAATAGATCTTGCAAATCCCTTTTCCATTCCTGCTACGTACAATATTTTATTAAAATTTTAACGAAACATTTACAATTTGAAATTTACTTTGTTGGCGCGCAACAAAAATAACCTTAAAACTATAAAGCACTGGCCAAAAATGTGTAAGGTCTGGGAAACTCTGATGGCTCCGGTGATTAAAAATGTGATCAAGATGAATAACCCGATTTTTATTCCCTTTTTTTGTCTACAGAAACATTCGCTTAATTACATCATTTTTCCTGTGATTGTTGTAGAAAATAATCACCTTTTCCATCTGATCACCAAACTAATTTAGTTTTTAATCACAGTAAAACCACTATTAGACAAACAGTGTTCATTGCTCAACTGTTAACATATAACAGAAAACATATGCCCAGCACAATTAAGTGTTCTACTCAGCGCAAAACCGAGTCTGCTTCAATTTTTTCTGTTTTTCAGTGAGCAGAAAATGCATTGAAAATATGTTTTGATGAGTTATTGACGAGTTTTGATACTATGTTTCTTAAGTTGGATGGATTCACTTTGAAATGAAGTTAAGAAAGAAAAGATAGAAACAAATAAAACTCTCTTATGAAGGTCAAACCTTAAAACCACATTTTTAATGCATTAAATCAATAAAAAATCTGTTTTATTTTGAGGAAGTTGAAGTTGCAAAACCAACTTTAATTTAATATACAAGTAAATTCTCGAAAAACAATTTGTCATCATCATCATCATCATCATCATCATGAGCAGGCAATCATTATCTCTTCTTTAAATTTATAACTTTCAGATCCTCAAATGATTTGTCATTTATATTCTTAGTTAATAATAACATAGTAGACAAGTCATCATCTCTATTTATCTCATCTCATCAATAACCATTTCTATATAAATGATTTTTTTTCTATTGTATTTGTTTTTGAAAGAAAGAAACTATAACAGCAGACTAGAAACTACCTACAACTACAAGTTAGAACCGAAGATGCAAGATTATATTGTTTTTCCTTAAGCAAAGCTCAGTTAAGATGCAGGACTTAACCTATATTTGTGTTGATTTTATTGTTATTTGTATATTTAAGTAAGTAAGTAAGTAAGTATTAGAAGAAGAAAAAGGAAATGTTTGAGAAGAAAAAGAAAGATTATTAAACATATTTTTTGTGTTGTTGTTTGTGCTTGGTTTTTATATATTTTTGTGGCATTTGAAGGCGGCAAAGTGCCCATTAATGGGCGTTTCAAATGGCGTTGTGGATTCATTGTCCATGGGTCTAAGTAGATTTTTAACTGAAACGAATGGATACAAACAAAACTTTAGCAAACAACATCAACATCAACAACAATAGTAATAACATTTACTAGTCATTTAAGCAAGTCTCTTGAGAATGTAGCACGTTTTAGCATTTGTTGCAAGTTCAGCTGAGTGTGGTGCACTCTAACAGCCCAGAAAAGATACTTACTAACATTAGTTGTTGTTCAGTTGTTTTGTTGTTGCTATTGTGTTGACCATGGTTTTTAAGTCGTTTGTTTTTGCCATGAAGTCGTAAAACCATAAAACAAATTAATTGGCAGTGTGTCGAAATAACCAGCGTCGCTCGCATCCTCCTTCTCCATTCTAAGATCAAGGAGGAGTCCAATACGATGTTGATAAGCATAGCGACTTGTTAGCTTAGAGTTAAAATAGCTTCAGCTTAGCCTAAGCTCAGTCTAAGCTTATGTATCTACAAGTTTTCCATATGTAGGTAGGCTTGGCAAATGGTAAATGGATGCTTAGAAAGCACTACTTAGTCTTAAATCTCTTTGTAACTGAGTATAGAAATAAAAAAAAAAGGAGTTTCTCCTCTTACTCTGAAGAATGACTAGGTAAATTTAAATGTACAAAACTTAAATTAATGTATTTAGATACTTAAATAAGATAATAATGTTTACCTATATTAATGTTGATGTCTTTCAATTTGTTTCGTATTCATGACCTTGTCTCTTCACTAACCTTTTCTTAAAATTTATTATTATTTTCTATAACATAAATTTTATTTATTTTTCAAATATTTCAAATATTAAATAATATTTTGAAATATAACAATTCGCTTTATATAATCGATTCTTTTAAATTTCATTAAATTTGTTTTTATGCAAGAGGCTACAATAAAGTACAATACAATTTGTACAATAAAAAAAAAAATGAAATCTCATTGATTTAATGACTTTGCAATTGTTTTCGTGAATGGATTTTGAAATACTTAACTTCAAATCTATAATAATAACAACAACAACAACAACAATGTTTCTTTCACAATTCATAACATACATACATTGTATATATTGTACTATTAGAATCGAGTTTTATGGGTTTTTTTTTTTATTTTTTGTTAAGATGAAAAACTCATTCAATGGGTTTATATTTTTTCTCTTTTTTATTTTTCTTATAATAAAGACTTCAAGGTTATAAGAAAAATGTTGAACAAAATAATTGAATCAACCACAAAATGCCAAATAATTATTTCTTATTGTTATTTGTGGTAATATTTAATTGTTATTGGTGTTCTTGCTATTATTGTTGTTGTTGTTGTTGTTGTACTCTACAACATTCAGAAATGCATATTGAAGACAAAAGTATCTTAGTGTTTATAAGAAGTTGAAGGAAAAATAAAGAAAAATATTGTTTATTTGGTCTAAAGTCAATGTGATTTGGATCTCGAAATGTTTTAAAGTGAATTGAACTTAGGTTTTTATTTAGTATTTTTAAAACTTTATAGATGCATGAATAAGTTAGAGAATTTCATTTGATTCCCAATTTAAAACATGACCAACAAACCATTATCCCATAAAGGATAGTAGAGGGAAAAATATTCAAATCATGATATTAAAATTGTATTAATTGGGCGTTTCGTCTAAAAAGTTTTGTAGTAAAATCTGTAATTAATAATTTACGTGAATGAACAATATATTTTAATATAACCTAAGCAACTTCAGGATTTAGTTGTTCTATTAAAAAAAAATTGTTAAAATCGGTTCAGCATATTTTGCGAATAATGAAAAAATATTAAAAAAATATGACATAAAACTATCTATATAATAACGCCACCTACCGGACCCAAATGTAGCAAAGAACCTGACTGGTAACTCCATGAGTACAAGAAAAAAAAAATCATGAAAATTGGTTCAGCCGTTCTCGAGTTTTGCGGTGACATACTAATTTTTGGTTTCATTTTCATATTATTTATTTATTTATCATAATTAAATCTATTATATAATACTAAACTTAATACTAATTTTAACGAGTAACTAGCTGCTGGGGCCTACGACTCGCATTTTTATATATATAGGTAAATTAATTATCATTACATTTCATCCTAAGTAGGTGAGACGATCACCAATATTGGTAACATATTTCTATAGGATAAAATCTTAAGATGAAACAAGTTTAATATCTAAGATTTTAACCTACATAGAAATCCTTAGTAGATTTTTTTTGGACAAAATTAAAAACCTTGTAATCTAGACAACATAGACCATTGTGTTAAAAAATAAATCTCTGATTTCATTATAAATTATTATTATTCTGAGGAAATATATGTTAAATGTAAGTTGATCTTTGTTTGATATTTGATAGTCGACTGAAATCTAATGTATATATTTTTTAATTTTTTTTTTATTTCTATAATTTTTAAGTATCATTGAATTGTAAATTTATTTGGTTCTCTGTTAACCTATTTCTACTGCATTGAATATGTGTGTTTCCTTGATATCATGTTCTTTTCTTCAATTCACTTTACTCTTTAGACTCTTAAAAGTCTAAGATTCAGAATTCAGTGTGGGTTGACTTGATTTAAAATCAATTATCATCATTTTATGGTCTCACAACTTTAATGACAAAGTATAAAAAAATGATTGATTATACAAGTATGAAGTAATCTTATGTGAAATGATAAATATTCATTTATATCATGGGTAATTTGTAGTTTTGAAAGCTGTAAATGTGCAAAATATTATGGTATGCATGGGATAAGACCCAAACTTGATGACAAATAAATAATAATTGATTTACAGAAGAAAGTAAAAAGAAATATTATGTAGGATGAAAGAGGAGCAAAGTTCATCATTTAAATGAACTCTTAGTCATTCACCTTCTTTTCTATAAAAGCTGAGGGTGACAATGGATGACAAGGTGTCTGTGACTGTGACTGTAACTGCAAATGTAACTGCGAACAATGACAAAGGCCAAACAAAGTAGCCAAGTTGTCGATCTTCTTGCCTCATGCATGTCGAAAGTGACAGTTGAATTAGCGCAACGAATTGCATTAGTTGGAAAATATTTATAACTTATATGTATGAAAGACTCCTGTGGTGAAGATGAGGTAATTCCTTGTCAGTCGTTTATATCATTTCTTTGTTAATAATGTGATGTTGTTGCTGTTGTTATTATTACATATTTTTAAAACGCATTAATTAATCACACTTTGACAAAAGTACAGCGGTATACTTGTACAATCATGTGTGTGATTCATGTGATGTTTGCGATAGAAGCCTATACCCGCGGCCTCTTCCGTCAACAATTTCAAATGAATTCCGTTCAATGAACTGACATTGCCTGCCGATGTCTACTGGCAACTGACATTTCTTCTGTATGCCAATGGATATGGATGGAGGCACATGGCGGCATCGGCATCGGCATCGGCTCATGTGTTTTAACGTTTTCCTTTTTCTTGGTGCTTATGGTGTCATTGTCTTTATTGCATTGTGAAATCATCTCTTGCTTCGTTTGCGATTGCAAACAGTTTCTTATTTTATTGTCTTTTACGCATTTCACCACCGTCTAAAATTGCAAAATGACAAACAACGCGTCACCTGAAGGCGGCTCGACTCAGCTCAACTCTCCTTATTAATGTGATGTGTGTGATGATGACAACAACAATGATGATGATGATGATGATGATGATGAAGATGATGAAATTAATGTCAATTAACTTGGCTATTTCCAGAGCAATTTATTTTTCCTTTTATTTTCTTTTTACTCATTTCATTTTCATGGTTGCAGTTCAAATGTTGCAATGTTCAACTGAATTACCACAAATTCAATTTTTTATGTACAAAAAAAAAATAAAAAAAAAAATCTGTAGAGATAAAGCATTCTAAGCTTTTTTTTTTATATTGAATAATAATTAATTCATTGTTAAAATCAACTTAAAATTCAATGAAAATAATTTAATTAAAATTAAATAGAAAAAATTCCAATTAAAAATCAATTTAAAATTAAAATGAATTTGGTCACAACATTGGTATCCTAAGTGCGCCTTTCCTACCATATTCAGATACTTAGATATATACAATATACATACAAACATAGTATATATTCATGAAATTGTATCTAATGTCGCCTTGTCGCTTGAATTTCGCGTGCGCATGCGTACGTGATCACTTCGTGTTTATGCAATCAAAGGTCATTGTTTTAATTTAGAAAACAAAAACAAACAAAAAATAAAAAAAAAAAAAATCAAATAGAAAATAAATGGAAAATACAATGAAAAATTCTAAAACTTCCAATTTGGTATTTATTTTTATTGTTTTTTCATGGATTTTCATGAATTTTCCAAATTGTTTTTACTATTTTAAATAGTAAAAATATTCAGTTGCACGATTTAAACAATTTACGCTCATTTTAAAATGGGGTTTATCTGCTTTACAAAACCAACAGCAACAAATAATACAAATATAATATAATGATGACGACAATAGCAACAAATGTAAGAAGCAACAAAAATAAATAAAATAAAATAAAAAAATAAAATCAGACAGCAACAAATGCCAAATAGTCTGCCACAAAATCGAAATATGACCAAATTTGGCTTTGGAAAATTCAGTTTTTAGTGTCTTAGTTTTTCTATTTTTTCATCATTTTATTGTGATTCTTAAGCATGAGGGCAGTTTAAATAATATGATATATTGAATCCTTATATTGATGGTAGTTTTTAAAGTTCTCAAAGTCTCTCAATTTCTAATAATAATCAATCTCTAATTTTATATTGGCATATATCCATGAATTTTCTTCAATTTCAAATTATTATTCGTTGAGTTCATTTACTTTAGTATAAACCCTCGTATAATTTTCCTTTTTGTTATTGTTTTTCTTTCTTTATTTTATATTTAAGTATTTAGTTACGCTGCAAATGTACAAACGAACAAAGAAAAAAACAAAAACAAAAAAAAAAACGATAGATAGAAAGATAGAAAGAAATATAGTTGCAACATTTTATGGCAAAAACACCAAACTGAGACCAAACCGACCAAAACTGAGATCAAAATACCGGCCGGTCTCGTGTAATAAGACTGAGATACATCGAGAGACATTGAGATGCAAAGAGAAATACCGTTGACAGCTGTCAAAGGCAGCAGCAGCAATAACAACATCGGCGATGGCCGCACCTCATTCAACAATAACAGTAACAACAGTAACAACATCAACAACAGCAACAACAATCACAAAATTGGCAACAATTGTCGTCTCTTTGTGTCTATTTTGTGATTTCGTTTTTTTTTTTGTTTCTACTACAGTAGACTCTCGGTAATGTGAACTTAAGTCAATAAGAAGCATTATGAAGAGAACAAAACGGGTGTTTGGTCACGAGATTTTTCGTGACAATTTTATTCTTTTAAATTCAAATTAAAAATTGCATATCATAAGTCAGCGGAAAATATTGCCTTGGGCAGGATTCGAACCCACGTGGAGCGCACTTCGAGACACCACTCTATGCACTCGGCCACGGAGGCAACCTCAATATCGCCGCTTAACTTATGATATGTGTTGTTGATCGAAGTTCGAACATACAATGTAGGTTTGATCGAAGACAACAAAGTTCGAACATACAACTATAGTTCGATCAACCGTATAACCAAACAGCTCTGTAATGTTATTTTTATGTTATGTTTGGTATGCTATATGACTTATATGAAATGTCATGTCATGCATTAAGACAAGACCCGAATTATATTATATTAATTACTACCAAGTTCTATTATATTGATTTATACCGAATTATATTATATTATACCAAACAACCGAATTATATTATATTATACCGAATTATATTATATTATACCAAACAACCGAATTATATTATATTATACAAGTCATTAAGACAAGACCAAACAACGGGAAACAAGGAAAATATCAAATAATTGAACTTGCGATCGAATATATCGAAAATTATAATTAAGGGACGCAAAAAAGGATGTTTTCCGGAGTAAAACTGTCATTAAGCTTGGTTAACACTAAGGTTGAATTGCATAGTAAGCGAGATGTAAACATACGTGATCTTTTAAGATGTGACTCTCTCGACTAGGAAGCTAGAATCCTTACAGTTTAGTTCTGGTATCGATTTTAATTCTTGGTGACACAAATCAGCTAAATGTAAGACTCAAATTAATTTATGCTCAATTCACTGGCAATAGTGATTATGATTGGTTAACCCTTCGCTGAGTGAGAAGGTGCCTTTTTTCATTTTCAAACTGAAATTGCTACTTGATGGTCCTTGGGAACTATAACCGACACCCACATGTGTTCCAAGGACATTTTTTTGTAGAATCGTTAAAAAAAAGTCGGATCACCAATAGTTCAATTTTAATTGAGATTTAAAGGTGATTAGTACGGGAACGAGTGAGAAGATCGCTGGAGTCCGTTTTCATTTTCAAACTGAAATACTCCTTGATGGTCCATAGGAAGTAAACACGACCCCCACATGTATTCCAAGGAAATTTTATGCAGAATCGTTTAAAAAGAGTTTAAGGCGATCCAACCAATAGTTCAGTTTTTATTGAGATTTAAAGGTGATTAGTACGGGAACGAGTGTCCATGGAGTTCTCTTTCATTTTCAAACTGAAATTACTCCTTGATGGTCCATGGGAAGTATACACGACCCCCACATGTATTCCAAGGAAATTTTAAGTATAATCGTTTAAAAAGAGTTTAAGGCGATCCAACCAATAGTTCAGTTTATATTGAGATTTAAAGGTGATTAGTTTTTTGGCATGTTTTTAATTGTTTTATTGTTTGAACACATTTCAAACGAATTCTTTGAATTTACCCTTACTTTTTGTTACCTGCGAATGCTCTTCCCCACATGTACTAAAAATCATTATACATTTATAATTAGTATATCATAATAAAGCAAATCAAAAAAATTAAAAATAAATGACGTTTTCCATACAATTAGAAAGAAGGTCCCTATGGGCCTTGTACCTCGCATGAGAGGATGGCTCACTAATCGGAGTGTTAACAAATATTGTGTTTAGGAATGAAAATACTTACTTTCTGGTAATCAGTACATAGATGAATATGAATTCAATTGTGAAGAGTTGCTACCAAAACTATAGAATTATGTTTTATACATTGGAAACCGTTTAAATATTAAAATTAGCAAATAGCAAACTATTCTTAACAACGGTTTAAACTAATAGAAAATGGGGCTTAGCTATATCAACTTTATTTTTCATTTTCATTTTCTTCATATCAAAAAATCATTGGTATTAATTATAGTTCACATCATTGTGAGTCTACTGTAATTTGTTTTATATCTTGGATTTTTTTCATATGTCTGTCTGTCTATCTATCTATTTATCTGTCTGTCTTTCTGTTTATGTGACTGTCACTCTGCCTCCCTCCCCTTCAGATAGATGTTCGTGTGTGCATGGGCACAAGCGAGCGAGCGAGCGACTGTTGACCAAATTCGAATAGTTGAAAGCACAACAAAGTCTTATAAAACGGATCAAACAACAATAGTAGCTGAAACAACAGCAACAAACAACTAAAGTGACTCCATTACAATAACAATAACAACAGCAACAATACATAAAACATTACAAACAACAACAAACCGCTTATAAGGCAATAGAAACAGCAACAACAGCAACAACGGCAACAAATAATGTTGCTTAAATTTATTGTCGGTGGCAACATGTTGCATGCAATGCTACCAAAGCGAAATATTGTCAATGATGTTGCGGCATTTGTTGTTTGTTATCTATCTTTCTTTCATTGCTTGCTTATTGCATGCTTATTTGTATCAGCGTCTTTTAGTTTCTTGATGATGTTACTCTATTGTTACTATTGCTATGTATCTGCTGCATCTGTTTGTTTGCATCTAATTGCCATAAAAAATGTCACAAGCGCCGCTTGTTTCAAGACGAAAAATGGGGGAAAAATAAAAAAAAAAAACAAAACAAAAACCTAAACGTTTTTATTATGACAGCAATGACGACAACAACAACAACAATAACAACGACTGTAAAAATCCCCAAAAGCACAGCATCAAAGCAAGTGCAACAATAATAAAATAAACAGCAAAATAAAAGAAAGAAAGAAAATATAATACAAAATAATACCAAAACAATAATCATAAAATTAAATTTTAATCCACGATTTGCTGCAGTCATTTTCCATGCTTTTCACTTGTGTTGTTGCCACACAACTTCCACTACCTATACATGTCTCTCACTCACTCACCCTCTTTCCTTGTCTCTTCCTCTTTCTCTTCTTGCTCGTATCATGATGATGTTAATGATGATTTGAACTTTGTTTTGCTTAGTTGCAAAACTCATTTATTTAATTTTAATCGTTGCTTTCTCCCAACATGCAACACCTCTTTCTACTCATCTCCCTCCTCTTATTGCCCCTCTTGTCTTCCTTTCTCCTCTGAAATTCGCTGCTTCATTTGAATCTTTTATTTCTTTGTGCATGGTTACTTCCTTTTTCTCGTAGTAGTAGTAATATCTTGTCTAAGATCGCGATAAAGCTGAGAACTGATGGCATTCAGCATTTAATAAATTTTGATCCTTTTGATTGTTTACCGCTTTTTCTTTGTTGCCTGTTACTGGTTGTTGTTGCCGGTATTATTGGACATTGTTGTTGTTGTTATTACTGGTTGATAATACCATTTTTGGATTGCATTTATCGCTTGCCCCTCATTGGCAATTATCCATTGCCGCAGCAAGAAGCAAGTTGTTGTCTCTGCCGGCATGAAATGTTCAGCAGTTTGATGTCTCTTTAGAGTGTTTTCGCATCTCAAATTAAAGATTATCAACAAGAAAACATTTCACCTCAAGTGACTTTATTTGTTTTTATTTGTATTCAAAATGAAGTGGCGCTTATAGCGAAGATTTAATGACATTCAGCGTATAGTCTTCTCCTCCTCGTCAATGCTTCCCGTTGCTCGATAAATTTTTGTTTTTCCTTTTTTCACGCATTAAATATAATGAGATTATAAGTTTATCATGAAGTTTGTAACAGGCAGAAGGAGACATCGGAGACTCCATAAAGTGTACAATACATTCATGATCAGTTTGACGAGACGAGTTCATTAAGCTATGCCCGTGTGCACATACATATAAACTAATGCCTCAGTTTTTGAACTAGGGAGCCATTAAAATTGAGATTTTTGTAAGGCACTAAAAATTTTTATTCAAGACCCTAGGCTTATTGCATCGTATAGCTTCCATATAAACCCGAATTCAAATTCAGCTTTTGATTATAAAAACTTTTTTGCTTTTATGTTATTGAACTGAAATTTGGAAAGTATAAGTGTCTGACCCATTTTTACCAACTATCTAAATATCAAGACCCTAAGATTATGAAATCCTATAGCTCCCATATAAATATTTCGGTCTGAATGTTGAAATGCAGTATGAATACTGACTCTACTGCCCTTAACAAAAGTCAAATCAGTAATGAAATGTGGAGCGCTGGCAAAAACGTCTAGGGGTGCGTGAAGTGTATGACAATTTTGGCATAGTCGAAGACAACCCTCTTTTTTCTGTTTTTTATTTCTTGATTTATTTTAACGAGTTTATTCATTTGAAGATGAAGAAATGAACTTCAAGTAGCAAAAGTTGAAGTTTAAATGGCTTTCAGTTAAACTGAAAATCTCTTTCATTTATTATTCATTAAATATACAATAAGAGAGTGAGTAAGTGAATATCTGAAATGTATCTTTGAGTTAATATCAATGTATTATCTTTGTATCTGTCTGTGTGTGTTTGTTACATAAGTCACTTGTAGGCCTTCATGGCTAATTAATTCACTTGAACTGCCTGCCTGCCTGACTGAATGACTATCTGAATGACTACCTGACTGACTGAATGAATGATGAAAAGAAGGTTAAATGTAGGTGTTGCCATTAATGAAACACTACCACCACCAATAACTACAACAACAACAACAACAATAACAATTACAAAATGCTGCAGCTGCAAATTCAAAAAAGAAAAAAAATAAATATTAATATTCGTTAATGGCCGCCATAAAAAATACAAACGAACACCTACAAAATTATTTTCATGCATCTTTAAGATACATTTGGCTTTAAAATAAATTCCACAATAAAAAAATTTATTTAAATTTTCCAAATTTTTATTTAAAATTACAAAATTATGTAAATTTAAAGTTTTTCTATTTTTTCGAGGGGATTTTTTTGAATTAATTTATTGGATTAAGGAAATTAGAAGCAAATTAAAATTTTCTTATCACATTCTTGTAATTTATTTGTTTTTAATCCCATTTTAACTTTGGATTCCAAACATAGTTATGATAGGTCAGACAGACTCTGTTTGTCACATGCTTGAGTTCAAACAGAAGCCTTACACTGACCACTGGCTTTGCTCTCAGGGTCACCTTTATGATTACCTTCATTGAAAATAGTTCATGCAAATCATTTGCGATGCCACTTGCCACTTTTCTAAATGCCACGACATATAAAAAACACTATTTTTTGCTTGTCTCTATTTTTGTTACTTATGGATAAAAATAGAAGGACATAAAAAAATATGAAATTATAAATTAATTGGCTGCAACGTCATCGTCTATCGTCGTCTATCGGTGGCCTGGCGCCTCAAGTAATATAAAAATTTACCTACCATCCGACAGCGCAAAGCGAACAAAAAAATAACAACATTTTTATATAGAAAAATACCGGCCGTCTATTTGAGTGTTTCGCGTTTATTACCGATTTTCGTAACATTTTCTGCGAAAATTTATGCGAAAATTGTGAAAATATGACTTTATGTAACCTTTTGAGAGTCGCATTTGCTTATTCAAAATATGAAAAAAAAAAACCAAGAGTAAAAAACAGAAAAAAATTAAATATATTTAAGAAAAGATCTTTAACATGTTTCTGCTGCAGCATCCACTGCGCGTCAAACACTTCAACTCGCAATCTTAAGCACTTTAAGCACTTGGGAGTGGTACCAATTGGTGGCTTGGCCTGGTTTTCTTTGCTTCGCTTTGGTTTGGTTTTGTTTGGTTTGGTTCGATTTTAATATTGTTGTTTTGTGAGCTGAGTTGACTTGGTTTGACTCTTGCTAAGTTTATTTTATTTTTTGTTTTGCTCGACAAACGTTTTGCATTTTGACACACAAAGAAAACGTCAAATGGCAGCTTAACTCAACATAATAGAAGCCAAAGAAACAAAATAAATGATAAATAAATAAATTAAAATATATAAAAAAAAAAATTATTCAAAGCTGCTGTCACGCCAAATTGTGAAGTAAGCATAGCATTTGTTGCAACAAAGACCTTGTGCTATGATTCTTTGAACATAGCAAAAAAAAAAAAAATAAAAGGCAATCACTCGCTCGATTTGTTGCTTGCAGCATTTTCCAGTTGCACAATTGTTTTACTACATTTATTACATTTAGATTTTACAAATTTTATATTGCACAATAGGCAAAAATTTTCGAATATAAAACTTCATTTTGATTAGAAGGATTGATCATCTTCATTACCAGAAACACATAATTTGTTATGTGATAAATCAATGCAATGCAATTCTTGTACACAAAACAAATTTAAGTAGTCCTAAACTACAAAACATTATAGGTACACTAATGTCTGGTAAGACCCCCTAGTATTTATAAGGAACTCAGTGAAACTGTATCATAGTTTGTGATCATGGATATTGGGAATATTATTCCATATATGCTGCACTCTACCCCAAAGTAAATCTTCTTTATAGTAAGCGCTCTATTACTCGTAGATTTTGAAAGACTCTTCTTTTCCAATTACCCAAAATTTTCTCTCAGATTAAGGACAGGACTTTGGGCCACTAGCTCAATAGAAATGGTGACTCTGACAGTTAAAATTGAAAAAATCGTTACAAAAGGAATAAAATTGCGTAGGGGTCTGGCCAGACCATGATGTACCATATGGAGATAAAAATAAATCAAAATGCCAACTAACACACTCAAAAAAAAAAAATTCATTGAGACTAACTTATAATCTCATGCCTGGAACCCTACTGCAGAGACTTCGTTGTCCGTCCGTCCGTCCGTCCTCGAGTCATATCCCATAAAATGTAATAGCTAGAGAGTTGAAATTTTCACAGAATGTGTAGTTCTATCCGGGCATCAGCAACAAATACTAGAACTAAAATATTTTCAAAAACTTAAAGGGGTCCCCTTACAAGAAACATTTTGATTTGTATGGCAGCTATACGATCCAGTAATTCCACGATCTTGAAATTTGGAACGTTGGTAGCTATATATCAGAAACATATATTGTCGAAATTTCAAAATTCAGGTTCTTATTTGAAAAACTTTTTTGTTTTTTGTTCTATCTAACTGAAATTTAGAAACTATAAGTTTCTGATATAGGCGCTGCACACCTGATGGAATCAACCAAATCTGCCAACTAGGAGGGGTACCTCCCACACAAACCACCAATAAAATTCAGGATCTTATTAGAAAAACTTTTTTGTGTTTTGTTTTATCGAACTGAAATTTCGAAACTTAAAGTTCTTGATATAAACACGGTACATTTGTTGGAATCAGTCAAATCGGACACCTAGGTGGAGTACCTACCATACAAACCCCAATCTGACGCGCACTTGGCCCATTTTTATAATTACTTTGATCTGACCAGACTATGGTGTTCACATTAGGGTTAATATTCAATTTTCTAATTGTTACGAGATTTTTTGAACAATGACCCTTTATTTTACCTCACTTGGTTTTATTTTGATAGTATAAAGACACATTAAAGTAGCCATTGGAGACTAACTTAAAGCAAGTACTTACTAATCGACTTCATAAGGCCCTGCTGAGATTATCAATGGAGGTATCACTGCTTTTGAAATGGCCATTTAAGCACCATTTCTGTTTGTTTCCTAGAATAATTTCCAAAACTGCTCCACTAGCAGTATTGCTTGTGGCATAAATTTAAGTATAACATCAAGCTCCTCCTGTGACACACTAACTTTTCTTTTTGGTATGTGCAGTACAAATAGTATGGATAATTTACATACAATACCTGGACTTTTACATATACTCACAAAAACAACTAAAGGACCTGCGTGCCATGGAACAACCACCAGAATTCTGATACATCATTTCATTAATTTGTGCTTATAATTTACCGACTTAGAATATGAATCAACAACAACAACAAGCAATCCAATTGAATTTTTTCGTTATAAAAATACAACTGACAAGTATTTCAAATTTTCAATTGCAATGATATTCACCTGATAGCACTTTTCTTTTAGAGCCTCTAAAGATTCTTTGTTTTGAAATATTGCAGACAATTTTTACTTCATGTAACATAGTTTGAAAGTTGTTTGTGATCTTTTGTTTAATATTTGGTGGGACAGGTAAACTTCGCTCAGCTGTATAAAATTTTTACCGCCTAAATTCATTACCATTTGGTGATTCACAGGATTGACCGACTTGAAGCGGAGATCAAACATTGAATAGGAATTTTAAACATATATTTCTTATTAATTAAGACATCAAAATTCTTTTGCTCATTCTAAATTTTAAATTATCTACTTACCTTTGTTTATTGTTTTCGACTGGAATTAAATTTCTAAAAATGACTTAGAAGGTTTTCTGAAAACGTTTATTTCACTAAACGATGCGGAACTGTCATTGAAATGGCGTTGATTATAGTACAATAGATTGCATGTTTTGTATCTGTGCTTATGCTTAATGCACTGAATTAACATAATACAAAATACAATACGCACAAAACATATCTAAATATTTAAAGAATGATGATGATGATGATGATGACTGCCATTTCCTTGTGAAGTTGTTGAATTCAGTTAGTTGATTTCGGGGCGTCATAAATTTAGCAATTAACTTCAAATTGACTTTAGTCAAATTAAACAAGTACATACCATGGTATTTCCTCTAATCTAATTGAATTTAGAAATAGACAAGCAGACAGACAGATATAAATACTAAAATAGATAGAAAGACCCTGACACATACGCATACTACTAGTTTTTACGCAACATCATCATAATAATAAAAAATAGTGTAATACATAAAATCAACCATGCATTTTGTCGTAATGTTGTGTTGTGTTGTGTTGTGTTGCGTTGTGTTGTGCATAGTACAATGTTTATTGTTACATATTTTTATTAAGATTTGAGTTTGCTTTTACCCCCAACTTCTTCCTCCTTTTACGATTTCAATTTTTGTGCTGATTATATATTTTGTAGCAAACATGAGTTGCACATTTAACTCACTCGTAGATACTCGTAATACAACTCAAAACCTCATTTTGCTTAACGCTTCGTTTATTTATTTATTTCTTTTTTTCTTCTATTTTTTATCTAAATGACCTCATTTTACCGTTCGAAATAAACCTCCCTCCTTACAGCACAACTCAAATGGTCGGCAAATGAATCTGGAACTCTGAAAATTTACTCAATTCAAATATGAGTATGTGGCCACAACAAGTGAGTTGAGGGAAGAGTTGAGAGTTTTAATGCGGATTCAAAGTTTTCAAATGAAAAGCTTTAACGATCCGAAGAATTCCTATGAAAAAATTTAACTAATTAATGATTAAAACGAATGCGTTTGCATTTTGAGATACTTATCTTTTGACAGCCAAGCAAAGTAAATTATGTAGAAATAATTTTCCATTTATTGTTAATTTTGTGTAGGGAAAAAGGAAACGAAATCATAAACAATTATGAAATACATTTATATCTTATATCTCTCTTTGTGTCCACACCTTCTTTTACTAGATTTTCATGTTATTTAGTTAAGTGCGTTGGTTAAGGAAGAAAATAGTAAGTAAGTACGTGAATATAGAAGAAAACAAAGGGGAACACAGAAAGAGAAGAGAGCTACTAGAAGAAGTCGAATAGAAGTCAAAATCAATTAGAATGACTGACAAATGTCAAGTTGGCGGCAACATGACATTTTCTTATTTAATTTTTTTATTTATTGTTGTGTACGAGTATCTTTGTCTCTTTGGCATTGTTAAAACGTCCAGCGTATCCATTTTTTCTAGTAGTGACAGTCAATGTCATACATAGACACACAATTACATACTTGAATATTGAGATACTCATACTTACATACACACACACACACATACGAGTGAGATACTTGTATACTTGGTGGCGGCAGCGCATCTGTCAACAATGTAAACGTTTGTTAATTTAAGTCACTTGCCTTAACCACTAAACTATTGCATGTGTGCTTCCTGGTCTAGTCTGATGATGATGACGATGATGATCATGATGATGATGTGTTATTGTTATTTCTTCTTCTTTAATATGATACGCAGATACATAGATATATTTGCTATTCCATGCTACTTACCCCTGGCAACGAACGCTCGCTCGCCCACATTTGTGGTCTCGTACACGTTCCACTATCCACTATCAAAGTGCAAAGATCAAATAGTTCAGTGTTTACTTGTGTTCAGATGTGTTGTGTGGTGTTGCCAATGCTTTGTGAGTTATGCGTGTTCCTTGGTTGGTTACTTGCTTCGTTGGTTCGTTTGTTGGTTGCCAAATGGAGGCCAATGAGGCGGCCTCCATAGATGCGCTATGGAGACCGCTACTGCGTGTTGTCACTTGGCTTAATTAATTGCCGCAAGTTGACGCTTTGTTGTTTATCGTTAAAAAGCAAAGATGATAATGATGATGGTGTTTGTTTGAGTTGCTTGTTGTTGCTACAACTTTCTTAGCGTGCAACAGATTGTTTGCTTCACTTGCAACACAGCAAAGGTTAACACTATACTACAATACCTACATGCCACATGGATTGGATAGAGGAGTGTACAGTGTTAATAGTATCTATATGCCAGAGCTTGTGTGTAAATGTTGCTGAAATTGTATTTATGCTCATGATGAATCCATAAAGATAAAATGCAACATTGTTGCACGTGCTCATAAAATGAGGTTTTCCTTTCAGATTTCCGGGTTTGTTGCACTAAGCTTAAAAAAAAAATTTACAAAAACTTAGTATGTTTATATTTTTGGAAATTTTAATATTTTTAACTTGAATTCTGCAGGATATGACCAATCCAAAAATTATGCCTGTTATAGGCATTAATATTTAATATTGGCCATAATTGCACAAGGACTTCGAAGGGTTTATTGTATTGTAAATGTCCTCAAACCAGAAAGTGATCTCACTTTGCTTCTTATTCGATAGACAATAATTCATTGGCGCGTGTTTCTACTTTCAGTGACCTTAGAGTGATTTTTGCCCCTAAATTAAGTTTCAATCATCATATCTCTTCAACTAATAATAAAGCTAAGAGTATTTTTTGGCTTCATTAAAAGATGGTCTAAAGAATTTAATGAACCCTATACTATCATGATTCTTTTCACCACTCTAGTCTGCACTGTACTTGAATACTATTCATGTGTCTGGAGCCCACAATATAAAAAACATCAAGACCGCATTGAGTCTATACAGAAGCAATTCCTTCTTTTTGCACTTCGTGATTAAATTGATATTTCATTGTACGTTTGTCTTCATACTTTAGTAGGCTTCTTCTTATAGATCTCCCATTGTTGCAACATCGCCGAATAACTCTTGGTATAAGCTTTCTTCTTAAAATTATTACTGGTAATGTTGATTCGTCAGTGCTTTTTGTTTTGCCAACTTAGTTTCTGTGTTCCTATTTGTACATCTAGAAATTTCGTTCCCTTAGCTATAGGAACATGCACAACTAACTATGCCCTACATGATCCTTTCCGAGTTTTATGCAGTCTTTATGCAGTCTCACTATTTAATGTAACATATCATTGCTTCTCTGACAGACAATATGTACAGCTTGGAGATGGATAATGAAAGTAAGCTATTTGAGTCAAGTGTTGAGTTCGAAGTCATGTTGAGTTGAGTAGAATTTGAACTGAATCCGAGCAAGATAAATGACAACAGTAGTGAGCCCTATCAGCTAAACATTTCCCATAGAGGCGGATACATGTAGGATGGATATGTACAAATATGTGCATACCAACACATGAAATAAAGGACCTGCATTTGTAACATACATTCATGTGGATATCTTAAATTTGCAAGCCATCAACTGTGATCTATAATTAAAGAGAGTTTCTTTGGTGCGTGCTGAAAACTGTCAGCAATCAGTAGCATCTTCTAGTGATAGATTATGGTCACCAGTGTCAATCATGTCCTATCACGTCCTCTCGCCTGAGATATTGCTTCTCGATCTCGAGATGAAGTGGACATCGCTCATTGGCTCACACATCCCTTCTATCTCTGACCACAATTGGCTGTGATTAGTGGCATAGCTTGAAAAAATACCTCCAACAGGTCAGAGACGGTTGGATTTCTTATATATTAATTTACGTTTAATTTTAATTAAATAAAATTGTTTTAAGACTAATTGTAATTACTTATTATTATTATTAATTATTATTATTTTTTTTGTTTTTTTTTGTTTTAATATCACGTTTTATGTTAATATCCTTTTATTTTAAAGTTTGACAGTATTTTGTCATAATAAATAAATAAAAAGGGAAAACAAATAAATAAATAAATTCTAGCCGTGTTTACCAGACTTAATACTGAATTTTATAACTAAACTATAGACAAAATACTTCTAGACTTTTCAAGTGAAGCATTGATATGATCAAAGTCATAATAAAAGTCTTCATTAGGAATTCAGTGCTACTTGCATTTGACTATAGCCTCGGGTAACTCTGCTCTAGACCTGAAATTCTAGAAATTCTATTTCTGAACTTGACATCAGAGACTACAAAAGCTTTTTTCAAAAATGTATCTGCTTCTATTGGCTGCATTGCTTAACAATTAATTCTCTACCCCCAATTCCATCTATAGATGCAACAATCATCGTTTGCACGACTGTCATGGATATAATTTTCTTTGTCTTACTTATAAGAATGAAAACGATGAGTTGATTACTGACAACTACGCCTTAGAAATCAAGGAACACTAGAAAAATTCATGGTTAAATAATTTATGGAAAAAATAAATAAACAAAGTGACAAAGCCATAACAAAAGCCTTAAGTAGACTGAGAACTGAGTGAGTAAGTAACTTCAAGTGCACGCAGCTGTGCGCAATTAGATTAATGTCACACTTGCAACAAAAACCAAAGGGACAACAACAGACAAAATGAAAACAAATCAAAATTATAGATGTCACACTATCAATTGGTGTCTGTCTGTAAAACTATTATAGTATCTACTACAGTCTATCTATCAGTCAGCAGGCACTTTGTCTTTGTGTCTTTGCACTCGTTTCATTTTCATCCATTGCACGCTGAACGTGCAAATGTGGCAAATTCGCGTTTGACTCGATTGACACGTGTTCACGATTGTAACCGAAATGCAATGAACATTATCAACAACAACAATAACAACAATAACACTCATACTACATATACATAACATAGCAATAAAAGACACAATGAATCGAGGTCACCAGTGCTTCTAATCAGACCAGGGTCCAATTTGTCTCTATCGTTCATTTACTTAGGGTATTCGTTCGTCATATGAGTATATGAGTCCAATTCAACGTAATCAGTTTCCGGAAGGTATTGGTTGGGTTGTGCCATTTTTTCACTTTGTATAGTTACAATAGATAACAACAACAACAACAATAAAAAGAAGAACCCAGAAAGGTAAACAGACAGACAGACAGAGGGACTGATGAATAAATGGATGGATGAATGTCTCTTTTGTCTTATATTTCGAACGGAACCTCACGTAATAAACTTACGACATTCAACTCAATTCTCAAATCAACTTCATGATAAGAGTGTAACAAAATTGCGAAACTTACTTTTGATTTCAAGTGATCTATGTTTATACCGAGCAAGTGGAGCGAAGTGCTGGAGCTTTATACCATACCCCACCCATCCATCCAGTCTTCTACTCGTAATTATTCATCCAATACTCTATCACTTAATGTTGCCCCACGATGGATGGGCACGCTTCATTGTAGTTCTGTGTCTGTTTATTTATTTTTTTAATTTTTTATTTGCTTACTGACTTGATGGGTATGGGTATCTGTATCTGTTGATATCTGTTTCTGAATGCAATATTTTATTGTAGTGGTATTAGTTGCTGTTGGTCGTCGTCAGCGGACATTTGTGTAAATAAGAATGTGATGTAATCTTTCAAGGCAAATGTTTTTCTGATTACAAAATGCCTAAACAAAGGAACGCAAAAAACAAAACCAAGTCAAGAACAACCAGTAAGGCACGTGTGCAAATTCCACTTCAAAAAGTGAAAGAGTCTCTGTATCAGTAGTTGGATACTTTGATTTTATGTAACTTCAAAAGAAATACTTTGCTTTGCTTTGTTTTGTTTTTATCAATTTGTTTTGGATGACATTAAATTAGAACTCTAAGAGAGTAACTAATGAGATAACATATAGAGAAATGTGAAAGGAAATAAAGTAACTTTAAATATGTAGAAGCTTCATTATTATTTCATAGTTTCCTAGTTAATTTTGTATGTATTGTATTGTAAATGCTTTTTGAATTGAATTCCCACATGTGAAGGAGGAACTTGTTCTCATATTCATTCAGATACATTCCACTCATACAAAGGCAGAACAGACAGAACAGGAAAATATGCTGCCACATGTTAAGGTTATTGTACTAAAGGAAATTAATGGGGGTGTGGAAATTTGGTGCGTTTGGTTGAATAAATTAGGGTAAAACAATTTCAAGAACAAATATCTTGGGTATTTTCTTTTCTGGTTTTCTGTCTGGTTTTTTGTCTATTATTTTATGGTATCCGTTGTCGTATTCTTTAACCTTAATTATAATAGAATTTAGTTGCGTTTACATAGAAGAGAGTGGCTCTCACAGCAGCGGGATACTCAATTAGGTGTGTCGTTTTCATCCAAAGAACAATCATTAAGATACATTTGTCTTTATTTGTGTATGTGTTGTGTTTTCTTTTCAATTCTAAAACCAGGCACCTGAGCTGATTTGAGTTGAGTCAAAATGCTTCTGAATTTTTGGGGATGAAAAATTGTTCAATATAAAGATAACACAAATTAAAGGCTGCCAGAGGTCAGTCAGTATAATTATAATATAATAAAAATAGTTTAAATGTCTTATTTTATTTTGTTGTTACTGCTTAGGTTAAAGGTCAATGACACATTGACTTGAATTATTCAAAGTGTACAAATGAGTTTCGCACTCTATAAACTAAAAAATAAAACAAGGCAAATAAGTTTCCAATCTATTTGTTAGCTAAAAAATACAATATCTGCACAATTTGAAAAATCGTCTAAATAATACATTTCCTTCTATAATCATAGCGATAAAATCACTTGTTGCTGCTTGTCGATGACATACAGCGATTCTGTGTTTCTGTTGTGGTTGCAACAGTCATAGGTCAATTGTAACCAAAGATGATGAAGAAGAAGGTAGTTTGAAAAAGTATCTGTAAATAATATCGTAAAACAAATTGCAGGTCAGAGGAGCACATCGCACCAACAATAAGATGATGAAGCTGGAAATGCAAGTAGAAACTAGAAAATTCAAAAAAAGAACAAGGCGATGAGGAGTAAATCTACCAAGTGAACGGTCTTCGAGTCTTTTTCGGTCGGTCTTTCGTTTGGTCTGATGGCAGCTGGGCGGGCGTTAGATTCAACGTAAATGAACAAATGTAAATGCAATATTAACACAATAATAAACAAACAAATAAACTCACAAAGAAATGAGCGTGCAACAGGCTTTCAGATACATTGCCGCTACAGATGCAGATGCATAGATACTGATACATACCTACATACATACTAGATACGGATGCAAAGCACGCACAGACAATTCACAAGTTGCTTTACGGTATCAAAAAGCAGCATGGTAAATCAGCAAAGTAGACACTTGAATTTAAGCTCAAGCATTCAGTTGGCAATGAAGCCACGACGACGACGACGACGCTTCTCTTGCTAAACACACAAAAGGATTGTTCCATGAAGTTGATAGAAATTTATCTCATCTCTTCTAAACAAACTCTTTCTCTCTATATTTACTAATAATAACATATCTACAAATCATAAACATGAAAGTAGAGATTCCATTTGATTTTTTTTTTCTCTTTTCTTTTCTTTTTCGGTTTCTTCCTTTTGTTTGTTGTTCATGTCTCATTTTAGTTTCATATGTCTCAATTATGGATATTTTTTTTGTGATTTTCTCTCTAACCCCGCCTTGAATGTGAGTCTTCGTTATAACGGTTTTTTATACTGGAAAAACTGACACATTTCTTTTAATAAAATAATAAGAAATAAATTTTATTTCCTGGAAATAATAAATATAAGAAAAGATTACTGGAATATCATAAATTGAAATATTTCGGATATTTTACAATAATTAAAGGAAAAAATTTTATTAAAAAATACAATAGTTAAGGGTGTTTGACAAAATTCATTGGACCTGGTTTCGGTTAAAACCATATTCGACCTACTTGATATCCCTTAATCAAATTTTGTGATCGAGAAGCAGATGAAGGAGACAAATGATATTTCAAGAAATTTTGAAATAACATTGTTCAAATTTTAAATTATTTCAGAATTTTTAGATTATCTATATGAACAGGCAATGGATAATGAAAAATTTACACATATTTAAATTCAAACTAGTGTTGTGAAGTGTAGAATATGCTGTCGGGATTGTATGATGGTTTTATCTTTAAGTAGTCAGATCACAGGGAAACTGGAATTAAAAATTGTACCTCTTGCCATAGATGTATACTTAAAAGTATTTAATATACATCGTTCCATACTTTGTTGAATCTTCGAAGTATTTTTCTATGCATGATAAAAACATAAGACTACATGATCAAGGGTTGTGAAGTGTATAGCATAAATAAGTGATGAAAATAGGTAGACAAATTTTAAATTAAACGATTTTATTTTTGTCAAGAATCATAATAATGAAAAAGATAATTTGGTTGGAACCAGTCATCAGAGCACTCTCCTCATCAATCTAGTCTGTTGAAAAATATAGGTAAACACACATTATTCCCTGGTGACTTACCCCCACCTACATCGGATCAAGTGTCAGTGACTACATACGCTAATGACTCTATACTAGCCTCTTCAAACTGCCCGTTGGAAGGTAGTCAACTTCTACAAAACTACCTAAATGATGTAGCCATTTGGTCGAAGTATTAGAACATGAACGTCAATTATCAGAAATCTACCACTGTTCTTTTCCCACTCAGACGTAAACGTTGTCCTGCAGTTCACTTCAATGGAAACTATCTACCACAAAAAAAAAACAACCTTGCTACCTACGTATGCATTTAGATAACAAGCTGACTTGGTCGCAACATGTTAGAAGAATCCAGTCTAAGTGCACTACAAAAATTAAGAATTTAATTGGCTTCTTACAGAAAAAGTAAAGTCCTTATATACTGGTCCATCATCACTCCTATCTGGTCATACGGTAACCAACAATGGGGCACTGCTGAAGCAACACATGTAAGGAAAATGCAGGTTTTACAAAACGAAACTCTATGTCTAATAACTGGTGCCCCTTGGTGTATCCGAAGTAAATCCCCTCATAAAGACCTAAACGTACACTATGTTGGCGACCAAAAAAATCACGATAGCAGTAGATATAATGAAAAACTATTGCCTCATCCAAATCCACTGGCTAAGGCTTTAGCAACTCATCACCCGAGAAGAAGATTAAAAAGGCTCCATCCTGGGGAGCTTAAAAGTCGTTCTATTATATAATGTAGGTGTAAATTAAATTAAATTCTCTTCTTTTTGTCATTGTAGTGTTGATCTCCTAACAAGTTATATATTGAAGTATGCTGATTATTGTTAGTATTTACGGTATATTAATAAATTTTAATTCTTTGGTAAAAATGTGCCAAATTTCAATTTAATCGAATATGAAGACTTTGTTCTAATTTACAAGATTTGTATTTTTATTCATAAATGAAATTGTTTTTTTAACTTTCCTATTACTCTCGTATATTGTAGTTTTATAATAACAAAATACAAATCATTTGAGATTATGTATCTAACCCAAATAATGTATTTATGAATTAATAAAAAAATGTTGTTTTTTTTATTTTTGAAAAACAAAATTACCAAATTGAAAAACCTAAAATCACTGAAATTTACTGAAATTCATTCACCTGTGGCACAATGTTTGCTTCTTCATCTTCTCTTCCTCCTCCTTCTTCTTCTTACCTTTCTTTGTCTTGACTTCATTACAATTTCGTATTGTTAGTGTGTTGTTGTTATTGTTGTTGATGATTTTCCTATTTGAAGGGGGATTTTTTTTTCTCATTAATTTATTTGCAATTGTTGCTACTGCTTTTGTTGTTCGTTTGTTCATTTATTCGTTCGTTTGTTTCTTCGTTTGTTTGTTTGTTTGTTTGATTGTTTATTTCTTGGTTAAACTTTGCTCATCATGTTTCTTATTGTTGTTGTTATTGTTGTTGTTGTTGATGTTGTTTGTGTTACCAATAACTGGCTGCTGCTGTTGCTCCGCTGATCACGTTACTTTCACTTTTTTGCTCAGTGAACAACGGTTTTTTTTCTTGTCTTAGCATCTACTACAATACATTGTTAGTATTTGTATCTGTATCTATATCTGCATTACACTGTGTACACTTTGGTATGTGTGTACGTTTGTGTATGTGTGTTTGTGTATGAGTTGCATTTATTTAAAGTGGCAACGTTTTATGCAACAACGTAAATATTTTAACTGCTTTATTGCTTGGCAAGCTTTAGTGTGCCGAGTTGAGTTGAGTTGCAACAAAAATCAAAAGAAAAAGAAAAATCCCAAAAATTAATAAAAAAAAAAAAAAAAATATAAAAACAAACAAACTTAAAAGGAGAAATAGAAAAACAAAAAGAAAAAGTCAACGATTCGTGGCATATGCAGGTGGCTATTGAAATATGCCTCTTGCACCATCACTAAATAGTGTATAGTTGTAATGGTTGTCTCCTCCCTCCCCCGAACCTAACTGTCTGAATGCCAGCGTACCTGCCTCTTTGACTGTCGTCTGTCTCACTGTATCTGTGAATTGCCGAAGGGGAAGACCAAGGGGTCCATCATGATGATGGTGAATACCGGCACCAGATACAAAAGCAAACGGCAACGAGATTTATGGTATCGCATTTCAAATAATTTAAATTTGCATTTTTTGCTGTTGTTTTTGTTTTTTTTTTTTTTTTTCTTTTTATTTATTCACATTTCTGTTTGTGTGTTTATTTGTTTTATGTTTATTGAAATATTTCCTTACATTAACATTTCTTTGCTAGTATTTTTTTATAGTTTCATGTTGCAGCAAACAATTTTAATTAATTAAATTAATGTATTTCCTCCTCTCTCTCTCAATGACTAATTCAATAAATAATTTTTCTCTCTATTTTTCTATCTTTGCAGGTGCGTATTCCTATAACGAAAACTAAACAAACAAAAAAAGGAAAAGGAAAAGGTTATACATTTTTACAGAGCAAGTATCTGTTTAAAAAATCACATAAATAATAAAATAAAAATAAAAAGATAGAATATAAACTTCTATTTACCGAAATTTATTTCTCAAATTTTTGTATGAACTGATTTGAAAGTAAAGTATTGTAATAACAATTATGATTTCTAAGAGAATACAAATGCGGAAGACAATAAAATAAAATGAGTCTGTGCCTGTAAATTTCAGTTCAATAACTCAATAACTAAAATCATAGCAGGCATATGGACTATACGAAGACTAAGCTGCATTTTATGAGGCCTACGAGACACTTCATGTGAAGTTTGCATTACAAACTTGATGCCAAAGTGGTTATAACTTTCATTCAGATTAGTGTAAGGTGTAAAAAAAAAAAAATAAATAATTTTATGAAAGACTGTAAAAATATGAATTGTGTTTTTGTTTGGCAAATTTTGACCTTCCGAAATCAATTTGTCGCAAACAAGAAAAAAAAAACACAACAAAAATTCGCAACAAAATTCAATTTTCACTTTTATTTTTATGTTTTTGAAGTTTCATTGCCAACTTAAAGTGTTGATGTTTTTCAAGTAAAGTAGAGTCCAAGTGTAAATAGATATTCGCTTAATATTGTAGTATCTTATGCTTTTTGTGATAACAATGAATGATCTTAGATACACTTATATAACTTTGCTACTACTTAGTTCAAGTACAATAAATCTTAAAGTTACTTATTTTTTTAAAGCGTGAAATAACAGCAAATGATTTCTGCCTTTTTTTCTTTTTGTCTTATTTATTAGTTTGTCTTTGAGTGTGTTTATTTTTGTGTGTTTGTGAGTGTGTGAGTATTTATATGTGCGGACTTAATTTTTTTGCTATTTTTCTCATTGTTATTATTATTATTTTTTGCAACTTTTATGCAAACATGTGTTTTGTTGCTGCTTGAATAACCAAACAAAAGTTTCGTTGTTGCCATTGCTTTTATTTACCTTAATGTAAGACAAAACAAAAAAAAAAAAAAAAAAACGACAACAACAAAAAACAATAAGAAACAAACTTATGAAAGTCAAACGAAAAGCATTAGATGTTTATTTATAATTTCGCACCTTCCGCAACTCAGAACAGATACATACCTAAATGCAATATGCATACAAATTTATACTCAGCATACGTGTATCTATTTATCTATCTATCTATTTTTCTATCTATTATATTGTCTGTCTATTTATCTTTCTATCTATGTTTGTATAAATATATGCCAAAAAAAGAATCTAAAAATGATAAAATAAAATAATCTTTTAATTTAATAATTTTCTTAAATGATTTTTACGTCATTGAATAAACTTAACTTCCACATAAACACACACGACATACCCATTTATTCATTAATGCATTCATTCATTCATTCATTCATGTATTGATTTGCATATCGCAGATATTCTACCCCATTATATATAATTTATTTCTATTCATTTCAATTTAATTATACATTTGCAAATTTATGACATAAACTTTAAATTTAGTCAGCATCACCATGTTTTCCTTCAATAATCTGAGTATCTAATCTCGTGTTCTATGATATGAATCGGTAGCACACTATCGTGTGAATCGTAACTTCGAGTATGACTTGGTGTGACTCGGTGTCAGACTGCTATGAATATACAATAACAGAGCAAGTGTGAGTGCGACCAAGTGGAAAGGAGAGAGTATAGTTGCGATAGCAATACACAGTATTAAAAATCTTGTAGTACGCATATAAAAAGAATTCATATTCTCCAATAATAATAACACAGATACAATGGAATTGTCATAACCATGACAAAAGTGACTCTAACATAGGGGTATATTCTTGAGTAAGCAGTCTTCACAGCTTCAACAATAATGACACCAAAATGTTGAATTTTGGACACTATATTTTAATAGTGGCCGAATCTTTTTCTTCTTTTCGAAGTGAGACTTCTTTAGCAAAGGGGAACAAATTCAAAAAAATATGAAAATGAAATGTGACGAAAATTAAAATTTGACGATGCTATTATTATAGTGAAGCTATTTAGGAAAATACAATACAATTGAAATGTCTCCGTGGCAAAGTGGTTAAAGAGTAGGACTTGCAAACCGAGGGCGTGGGGTTCGAGTCCTGCACTGGGAATATTTTTTTTTTGTTGTGATGTGAGACTTCCTTTTATTGAAGGGGAGTAAATCCAAAAAATATGAAAATAAAATGTGCCGAAAATCTAAAATTGTAAACTAAATTATTAACTCTTTTTTAACTCTATGACCAAGAGTCAATATCATGATTTTTTATTGCTTCAAATTTTAGAGAGGAAACTTGAACATTTTAAGGTTTTGTTATTCCAACTATTGTTTGTACCGATTTAGTTGTATTTATGTAGTCACAATAATGGCTCTTTTTAACTCGCTTATTTGTGTGGTTACTGTTTCACATCCGTCAATAGATAAACGGAGATGTTGATAAAGTATCCTTTTTTCATTCAACAAATTAAAATAAATAAATAATCTTAAATGTCAGTCATAGTCTTCAGACAGTTAAATTGACAAACGTATATCGATAAACACCATGTGACCTCCGAGGTCTCTTACCCATTCCATTCAAATATTCGCACAAACTTAATCGTATATCGATTACTTCATAAAAGGTATAAATAACAAGAAAGGACCCTTTTACATAAAATTAGATCACTTAAGAAACGTCAATGTTTTATCTAATTTATCTAGATTTTTTTTTCTTATTTGTTTTCCATTCGAATTACAATTTTGTTGTGATCTTTAATTCATGTTCTATACAATTTTAATGTCTAAGACAGGGGCATCTATTATTTTTGGTGGTGATTGGTGGAGATTTCTGTTCTGCTCCTTTAGTCTTAGTATTTGTCAGTGGGGCCATTGCGACCACTTTGAGCCTATATTGTTTTTAGGATTACTTACCCAAAAGGTACCAAACGGAACCTACTCCTAAGGCTACGCTGTCCATTCGTCCGTCCTCTGCCTCTATCTCATGAACCGTAATAGGTAGAAAGTTGAAATTTGCACAGAATTTGTAGTTCTACTCGGGCAAAAGCAAAAAATAGTAAAATGAAAATAAAACCAAAAATTTAAAGCGGCCGCCAAACAAGATACGTATGAGTTTAAATAAATCAGTGTGCGAGTCTGACTCCCGCTTGGCCGGTTTTTTTTAACTCTTTGTCATGTATAAAGGTCGCTTTATTAGTATTTTAAATTAATGAAATCTCCAGATGATGGACTCATGAAACAATTAAATTAAAAATTATTTAGTTTAAAGTATATAGTTGCCACTTAAAATAAATACTTGAGATCGTAATAGTGATATCCATTTATCATAACAAGATTTACAAAAGTCTTAAGTATTTTTATTAAAATTCTATGTTCTATGTTTGCTTAGATATGTTTGCTTAGATAGATATATGTTAATATCATACCCTTAATAACCATTATAAATCTGATTGAATTAGTTTCAGATATTTCATAACTTCATTTAAGTTATTTCTTCCGCACATGATGTCAAAATGCTAAACTTATATTCCTATTTATTAAAAATAACAAACTACTTAAGTATAAGACTATAATCATAATAGATTTAGACCCATAGATGTTATATTTAGTGTAGAACCCCACAGAGAAGTTGATAAATGAATAGCATGACAAGATGAATCATTGAAACCTTGTCAGGCAGGTTAAATTTGTTATGCTGACTGTCTTGATCAAGATAATAACTGAATTTCTAAATCTAATGACGTCAATTTAATGTTCTTCTCTTTACTTTGCTTACCCATATCATCTTCTTTATAATTTTGGGTTAATGTAGATAATCATTAGTTTAGTCTCTTGTCTATCTAATTAAATTATTATAATTTATAATTTTTATTTAATTCATTTTCTTCCTATTCTATTCATTATAATTTATTATTATTTTAATTTCTTTGTTTGGCATTTTATTTCATTTATTTATTTATGTTAGGATTTGCTCTTGAAATTTTTAAGTATTTGCTGCATTCTTGTGTTCGCAACATTTGAAGCGCAACCGATAAACTATTTTCGATTTCATTTCAAAAACCAAATAAACAAATAAATATTTAATTTTTTTTTTTTTTTTTTTTTG
>JBAMAW010001931.1:0-13256 GCA_037043295.1 Amiota minor | reverse complement strand
TAAATGAAATGAAATGAAATAATAGCCATACCCAAACATGCCAAAGATCCAACCAAGGCGTCCTCGTACAGACCAATCAGCCTATTGCCCTTACTTTCTAAAGTATTTGAACGTCTCCTACTTGACCGAATACAACCAATACTAGACGTGAACAGAATCATACCTGACCACCAATTCGGGTTTAGACAAAGTCACTCCACAATTCAGCAAGTCCACAGAGTAACTCACAAAATTTTAAAGGACCTTGATGAAAAATAGTTCTGTGTTGGTGTTTCTCTGGACATAGAAAAGGCCTTCGACAAAGTCTGGCACGACGGCCTTCTGAGTAAAATTAGGACCGTATTTCCAACTGATCTATTTGAAATCATTAAAAGCTACCTTGACTCTCGCTATTTCTACGTTAAATGTAAGGATGAATTTTCTACGCTAAGACAGATAAGAGCAGGAGTCACTCAAGGAAGCGTGCTTGGTCCTATGTTGTATACTTTATACACATCAGACATCCCAACTCCAGGAGATAGCTCGGCAATGGTGGCTACCTTCGCTGACGATACAGTACTAATGTACTCCCATAAAAATTTAGTTGTAGCAAAAAAAGGTACTGACATTCCATTAAGCAATGTGGCAAAGTACCTGGGCATGCACATTGATAGTAAACTGACGTGGAAACATCATATCCAAAAAAAGAGAGATCAACTCATATTAAAATTTAAGCAGCTATACCCACTTCTTAACAGTAGATCTAAGTTAACAACCAATGGAAAATTGGTAATATACAATAGTGTAATTAAGCCTATATGGACGTACGGATATGCAATTATGGGGTACAGCCAAGAAAACCAACATTAACATCATTCAGCGTCAACAATCAAAAATACTTCGATCAATAGTTAATGCGGACTGGTTTATATCTAACTATGAAATTCACAAAGACCTCGGCGTAACTATGATTCAGGAAGAAATTATTAATGCTAGCAGGAGGTACCACAAAACAATAGAGCGACATACCAATCTAGAAAAAACAGACCTTCCATCTCACGAATTGTCTAGACGTAGACGCTTAAAACGAAGCAGACCAGTCGATCTGACCTAACTTAGGTTACGGGTGGCGCTGAGAGGCATCTAGCGGTTGTTGGCCTGCCGCAAGTAGCTTTCAAAAATGAGGCCTAAGACACCCAGTATCATTATTCAAGAGACAATTCGAAAATGTTAGATATTGTCCACTGCCTTTTCCCCTCTTATTGTTAAAAAGTACTTTTCTTTTATATTTAAGATATAAGATGTAGGAAAACAATAGTACATATCAAATCGGGAACAACAAAAACAAAAAAAAAAAAAAAAAAAACAGAATTTAAGATAAAAGCAGGAGTTCCCCAAGGTAGTGTCTTGGGACCAACTCTATACATGTTATTCACTGCCGACATTCCAACAAGTATTCAAATTGTTATTTCGACTTTTGCTGATGACACTGCCGTAATCAGTCGCTCCCGTTGCCCAGTTAAAGCTTCCGCAAGCTTGGATGCTCACCTTAAAAGCCTTCAGGAGGGGTTATACAACTGGAGAATTAAAGTCAATGAGGGGAAATGTAAGCATATTACATTTACATTGAACCGACGGACTTGTTCTCCAGTAACATTAAATGGTGTTACAATTCCTCAAACCCAAGTGGTAACTTATTTTGGCGTTCACCTGGACAGACGGCTCACCTGGCGGAAGCATATAGAATCTAAAAAGATATATATGAAACTAAGGGCTCAAAGTCTTCACTAGCTAATCAATTCTAAATCTGGACTGAGACTTGAGTACAAAGTGCTGCTGTATAACTCTGTTGGTACCGCGAGCGCGAGTAACATTGAAGTTATACAAAGAGTACAATCCAAGATACTTACAACAATCACGGGAGCTCCATGGTATATCAGGAATGAAGACATTCACAAAGACCTGGAAGTACCACCTGTCAAAGATGAATGTTCCAAGCGTAAAGCTATTTATATGGATAAACTAGTTTGACATGTTAATCACCTAGCCAGAGTCCTTGTCCATACAAGGAACTCATCTCGACTGATCCGTAACGATCGTGCTGCCCTTTTGATTAATTAGAGGCTCGTAGTGCTAAATCAACTTCTTCCTCTTCATTATAGGAGGAACACATGTGTATTAGTTTTTTAAGAATTGTAACCTTATTGTTAGTCCTATATAGGAGATTCAATAAATACCATCAATATAAAAAAAAAAAAAAAAATTAATACATTTACAAATACATCTTAAATAAAATAAAACAAACAAAACCATTCTATTTATCCAATATTGAAAGTTTTGATACATTAAATTGACAAAAAATATACTGAACGCATAACTACTAGCAATTTACAAAATTCTTCAAGTACTATACGTTTACACATCTCCCGTGTGATCCGACTCACATTGGTTTTTTTTTTTCATTGTGTATAAATTAAACAAATTATTGCTTATGTTTAATAAAAAATGTATTTATTCATATCAGCTCGATGAGCTTTACTTATTTATTCAAAATTATTTTTTCCTTTGAGTTACATTTAAATCTAAAGCTAACTTACTACAGCTTCATTAGATTGAAGCTGGTCTACGTGACAGAAAGTGCACTGTCTGCGGAAAGGATTGCCATGGCTTATGCTGCTAAAGTGACTTATGTGAAGTTTCTGGATATTGCATCAGCCAAATAGTGTGGGAAGCGGACATTGCGTCAACGAAAATACTGTGGGAATAATGATCATGAAAATTATTATCATGATATTAGAGAGTTTCTTAGCTCCTTCCTCCGAAATATCAATTGTCCTCGATTGATTCTAGAAGTATGGGATATCGTGGAGACGTCTTTGTGTTGCAACGTTTTGCAGCGGTATTGGAGTGGATATGGGATTTTGTATGTTAATTGCAGTTTTGGATTTTTTGAGTTTGAACCATTTATGGATCTTTTATATTTGTTAGTAGGAGTTAGGTTATCTATGGAATCATGTAAGGCTGGATTTTTTAAACAGGGTGTGGGAGTTACTTATTTTATTTATCAAGTTGGTTTCAATGTCATTGAGTATTATTCTATACTCCGCCAGATTTATTATGTGAAGGACTTTGAAATTTCCGGTTTGAATTTTTGTAAGTTCATTTTCTATAGTAACGACTTCTGATTGAGTGTAGTCGAGTACCGCTACAAAAGCGAGTCCGAGTTGAATGAGGTTTATTAAGAGGATAAATCTAAGAGAGTAATAGAGGAAAGTTAATTTCTTATATTGCTTTTATGTACTTGTTTTCCTGTCGTAGTGGTAACTGTTGTATTTTGGTCTGTTTTTATATTTTGGATAATTTGGTTCCTAAACATTTGTTTTGTTTTACAAATATTTTGTCGCCGGGCTTATATTGTATGTTACCGTACTTATTTAGGATTATTATTTGTTTCTCATTTCTTCTTTTTTTCTGTTTGTTTTTTTTTTTTCTACTTTGTATTTTATTTTATTTTTTTTTTCTCTCTTTTTTTGTTTTATGTCTTTCCTCTTGGTATTGATGTTAGTTTGGGGAAAACAATCTAGAAGTTTATTGATTGATTGATTGTGTGTATAAATTAATGAATAATAGCAATTATAATCCACAAAATGCACAATTGTTAATAAATTTGTTAACTAGAAAACATGTTCTATTTCGAATTTTTCATTAATTAATTTGTTTTTATTCTGATTTCGTTTCTTTTTTTTACATTATTTTTTTGTATAGATTTGTTTTTTGTTTTTACAATTTATTTTTCATTTTGCCTTGTTTGCGAATTGTTCGTGTTTTTTTTTTTATGTTTGAGAGAAATTTATTTTTCCACTATTTGTGTGTAAAATCTCGATACAATTTTATATTATTTGCAATTCTTATTGTTGTTTGATGATATTGTATGGCTTTTTTTTTTGAGTTAGTTAGTGTTAAAAAACTTTTTTTGTTGGTTATATTCACTATCAATTGTAGAGGCTGGGTTTACAACCCCCCGTTTTGTAACTTTCTTTAAGAGTTACTACTAAGGAGCCAACAATAATTATTGAACCGCTAATTACACTCTTTTCTTGGTAACCGCGGTCCCTGCTTGGGCGCCAATTAAACAAATTATTGTTTATATTTAATATAATAAAAAATGTATTTATTCATATCAGCTCGATGAACTTTATTTATTTATTCGCTATGCGCTTTTTGTATTATGTTATAGCACGATGTGCTTCCTTTGAGTTACATTAAAAACTAAAGCTAACTTTCTATAGCTTCATTAGATTGAAGCTGGTTTATGTGACAGAAAGTGCACTATCAGCGGAAAGCGTTTTAACAAAGAGAACCTTTGAGTCGGGAAAGAGAATCTTTGGTTTGCAGAAAAGTAATTTTGGATTGGAAAAGAGTGTCTTTGAATTGGAGTACGTGACAGAATATGCACTGTCAGCGGAAAGGGTTGCTGTGGCTTATTCTGGTAAAGAGGCTTATGTAAAGTTTCAAGATATTGCATCAGCCAAATAGTTTGGGAAGCGGACATTTCCTCAGCGAAAATATTGTGGGAATAATGATCATGATAATTATCATAGCATTATGGGATAATTATTATCATGATATTAGAGAGATAAAAGAGTTAATTAAGGCTCCCCGTAGACATGACGACGTACCACAATGCCATCGATGCCTGGAGTATGGTCATACGAAACGGTACTGTGAAAAAAAGATCCGTTGTGTGAAATGTGACAAAAACCATGCTTCGACTTTTTGCCCTAAGCCAGGTAATTTGCCGTGGGAGGAAACAACTACAACAGCTTCAGTTACAAGACCAGTTGCAGCAACAACATCAGGAGGCACAACAGCTACCTATGCTGCAGATGCTACAATTACAATATAACCAACAAAAACAGCTGCAACAGCAGCCTATGCAGCAACCACAACTCAAGCAACTGCTACAAAAGCCGTGAAAACAACAGCAACAGCGTCATCAAAAGCAGCAGAAGTCAAACCAGCAGAAACACCTAATCCGTCAACCCAAACAACAACAGCAGCAATTGCAACCAATTCTGGGCCAGAATTCTTAACAGAACCAACATAAATTGTCATATCAACAGTGGAAACAAATGCGGCAACAAAAAAAACCAGACCAGCTATTACAACGACAACAGCAGGCTTCTGATGTCAAGTTTGATGCTTTAATGGCTAAGCTTGACAAGTTTTTTGACATGCAAGTGCAGATGATGAACATCATGTCTGCCCTCACTTCACGCATTTTTAGCTGTTATACAGCAGTCTCGTCAGCAGCCCATGTTGCAGCAACATCACCAGCTGCTCCACCTGCAACGCATGTCACTCTTTTCCAAATGAGCACTTTGGTGTTTGGAATGCCAATGGTCTGACCAATAAAGCTCTTGATATGGAGCTCTTTATACAAACGCACAACGCCGACATCATGTTGGTTTGTGAAACACACTTTTGCGCTAGATCGTATTTTAGGCTGCTTGGTTACTACATCCACCTAGCAAATCATCGTGCTGCATCCGTGGCGGAGCAGCTGTTCTCATCAAATCATGGTCTCAAGACTATCTCCTTAGACTGCGTTCAGTATGCTACTGTTAAGGTTGTCAGTGTTCAGGGTGAAATCGTTATTGCGGCGGTCTATTGCTCTCCTAACTTTGGGTGTGATGTGCAAGATTTTTCAAACCTTTTTAATGAGCTTGGCCACAGGTTTCTGACTGCTGGACACTGGAATGCTCACCACCGTCTGTGGGGGGCTAGAAACTCTTCCCTTAGGGGAAGGGCTCTTACGGATTACATTGCTAGCTCTTATAAATAGATCCATGCTACTGGTGGCCCCCCGCACTACCCCTACAAAAGGAACCTGACACCTACTGCAAACGACTTTGCAGTATTCTCAGGGATCTGTTGTGACAATATTGTTATCTCAGACAGGATTGAGCTGAGCTCTGATCACATTCCGTTGATCATAGAGCTTCGAGTGGTTGCTCTCAGCAGAAGTTGGATCAGCTCATTAACCTGAACATGGATTTAAGTTCTCCAACTGATATCGATGACGTTGCGGAGTTATTTGTGCGTAAAATATATGTTGCTGAATACTCTATGCGTACTCAAAATCCTTGTTGCCCACCCAGACCTCCTCGGCCTCTTTTAAAACTGAGATTATCGATCTGGCGAGGCTCAAGAGAGCATTCCGTCGTCGATACATGTCTCGCGCAATCCGACATTCAGACCATCCCTCCTATCACCCCTGATGAAGTGCGTCTGCAAATCAGTAAGTTGAAGCCCACTAAAGCTCCTGGCTACGATGGGATTGACGGAAGGGTTGCAAAGGCCCTCCCTGAAAAGAGAGTGATGTTCTTCGTGATGCTGTTTAACACTATGGCTCGCATCCATCACTTTAACTCGCAATGGAAATGTGCTGTTATTGTTATGATTCCGAAAACTGTTAAGCCGGAGAATCTTGTTGCGTCGACCGATAAGTTTGCTGCGGGTTTTCTTAAAAATATATGAATGAATTTTCCTTGGACGAATGCTGGCGGCAAGTCCCACTCAAAGTGCCTTACTTGACCTCCAGTTTGGCTTCTTCATGGTGCATCAGAACAAGTTCATTGAGATGTGCAGCATCTTCTCGATGCCTTTGAAAACAAAAAGTATAGCTCTGCCATCTTTCTGGACATTCAGCAAGCGTTCGATCGCATCTAGAATGTAGGCTTACTCTTTAAGCTAAAGTCTCTCCTCCCAACCTCCTAGTATCTTCTTCTTAGATCATTCTTGCATGGACGCAAAGTAATGGTTGAGGTAATGGATGCATGATCGAGCATCCGCAGGATTTGTACTGGTGTACCCCAAGGCAGTGTTCTAGGGCCAGTCTTGTACGCACTCTACACTGCTGATTTACTGCTTTTATCTCTAGCTCTTCTAGTGCCAGCGAGGCTTCTGAGATAACTCAGATATTTCTAGATAGATTCAGCAGGTGGGCTAACCGTTGGCACATCGCGATTTACAACTCAAAATCTCAGCATTGTACTTTTGCTCTTAGGAGAGGCTCCTGTCCAACCGTTTTCCCCCTCTGGAAAATTTTTGGATTTTTGGAACATTGTTTTCCACTTATAATTTGTGATCCAGGTTATCTTCACAAATTGGATTACTTGGCTACTACTTTAGTAAAGAAAAAATGGGGCACCAACCCATGAACTTTTTGGAGTTCGAATTTGGTAGAGTCTACACGAACGAAGACTAACCAGAGTCTCTTTCTAGTACCACGGGTGGTCAGAAGCCCATGGAACTTGTTTCCGTCCTGGCCAGCGCGTACGGCTCCCTTGTGGGAGTATCGTGGTAGCTGTGGTTTAATACCAAAATGCGAGTAAAGCAATTACTCGACGCACAACTCGGTCATACCTCAGGTGGGGTCAGCCTGTTTCTCGACGTGGTCTCGGACCGGAAACTTACCTGGCGCTAAACTGCTGCAACTTGTCGTCAAAAACTAAAGAAGCCAATTACGCTTATTGGGCCCAGTAGTCAACTTAGGCTTTATTAGTCACAATCTATAAAGCTATAGTTGTCGAATCATGGATATAACACATGGTATTCACCTATGGGGCACTGCTGCCTAGTCAAACGTCTATCTCGTCCAGAAGATGCCGAAATCTGCGCTCCGTCATATGGTAAATGCTCCTTGGTTTGTGCGGAATGATGTCATTTCGAGGTATCTGAGAATCCTCCCAGTCCGTCAGCAGATCAACCTTGACACAAGCCAGTATAATGACCGGCTAATATCGCATGTTAACAGATTAGCATCTGCTCTTGGTGGCAGTAGTATTCCCTGCCATACAAACAAAATCGATTAAGCATCGCTGCTATTATTGGCAACAAAATATTCTTATTAAACAACAAATTACGTGCATTTATCATATATTTCTATCATTCCGTTAGTTTTATTACTGTGTAAAGCAGCTTAGCAACTCATTTTTATGTATATTTATACTTTATACGGTTTTGTGAGCTAAGGACAAGCAGAAGCAAAATAAAACTGTGAACATAATAAATTTATATAACAAAAATCTTAAAATTTAAATGCGGTTTATCTTTTTAAACATTTAATAAATCGGAATTTTTGTGTGTATTACTACAAACACTCGATTTGATATGTAGGATTGCAGGACTCTATGAATATTTTGGAGTAGCAAACATTTAATTTTGTAAATGAAACCCTCAAGCCAGACTCGATCAAACGCTTGTGCTCAAGAAATACTGCTGAGCAATATTCTCGCTGTTGAAAGGCAGTTCTTATTTCCGAAGTAACTCTGTTGACTTGCTCAATCGTTCCATGTTTTGCTCGAAAACTAAATCGATGATCTGGGATTGTATTGGGACTATGCATTAATTTTAAAGGTTGCACACAGATGGCGTTATTTACAACAGTATCGCATCTGGCAATACTGTAACTATATTCATGTCAAAGCCTCATCATTAGGCTTTGTTTACCAGTATCTGTCATTTTGCTGAAGTGTACACAACATAGTTTTTTTGTGCTCCGAGTATGTCAACTTTCGTGCCGTCAAAACGCAATTTGCGGGAAGCCTTGCTTTTTTGCTTCAATTTGAAGTAAAATACCACCCAAGCCCGTCAATTGCTGTTGGATGCCTACCCGAACCATACTCCATCGATTTCAACCTGTGAGTACTGGTTTCGACGCTTCAAAAGTGGTGTTTTTGATACCGAGGACAAGGAGCGACCTGGCCAGCCCAAAAGGTTCGAAGACGCAGAATTGGAGGCATTGCTGGACCAAGACCCGTGCCAAACGCAAGAAAAGCTCGCCGAAACGTTGGACGTTGACCAAGCAACCATTTCCAGACGTCTCAAAGCGATGGGAATGATCCAAAAGCAAGGTAATTGGGTGCCATACGAGTTGAAGCCGAGAGACGTCGAACGCCGATTTTTCACGTGCGAATTGCTGCTTGAACGACTTGGCCGGAAGGGTTTTTTGCATCGTATTGTGACTGGCGACGAAAAGTGGATCCATTACGATAACCCAAAGCGTAAAAAAACATATGTCAAGCCCGGCCAACCGGCGCCATCGACGTCCAAGCCGAATATTCATGGTTCGAAGCTCATGCTCTGTATTTGGTGGGATCAGAAGGGTGTGGTGTACTATGAGCTGCTCCAACCCAACGAAACCATCTCTGGGGAAGTCTACCGACGTCAATTGATGCGTTTGAGCCGAGCATTGCTTGAAAAACGGTCGGAAACGGTCGAAAGACACGACAAGGTTATTTTGCAGCATGACAACGCTCGGCCGCATGTTGCACAGGTCGTCAAAACATACCTTGGAACGCTCAACTGGGAAGTGCTACCCCACCCGCCGTACAGCCCAGACATTGCTCCTTCGGATTACCACTTGTTCCGGGAGATGCAGCATAAGCTGGCTGGACACCGCTTCTCTTCATATGAAGAGACCAAAAAATGGATCGATTCATTCATAGCCGCCCAGAAGCCGGAATTTTGGAGAAACGGAATCCGGAAATTGAAAGAAAGATGGGAAAAAAAAAATTGATGATCTGGGATTGAACTATTTGCTTGTAAATGGTGATTGAGTTTGGCTTTAACAACCTTCTCAAATAGCTTGAAAGACATGGAAACAGACTTATAGGTCTATATGAAGAAGGACATGGCTTATACTTCCCGAGCTTTGGAACCATTATGATAACCGATTACTTCAATTGCTTTGGAAAGTATCCAATTCGAAAGATAGCATTGAAAAGACACGAGAGAAATACTATTAATGTGGATGGAAGTTCAGTTATCATTTTTGGCACGATTCTATCATAACCAGCAGATTTTTTGGGCTTCAGTTGAGTCCTAATAATAGATACAATTTCAATTGAGCTTGTTTTTAATGGAGACATATTTACTGAATTTGTGATTGTCTGGTGGGGAAGCACAAATTTGTTAGTAGGTAGATTAGGTTGAAATAGAACAACAACAATAACATGGGTTTTTGTTGGAAAGAGGTTATCTTTAACACCTTTTCTGACATAAGCAACTGAACCAATTTTGATAAAATTGAGATTGTTCACATCTTGCGAAGCATACCTTTCAATTGGTATTGTTTTTTTTTTTTTGTCAAAATCAGTTCAGTGATGTAACCAGGAAAGGATTAACAAATTCAATGTTTGCCGTTTAACTATATAGAGCCGTCCAGACTCTCATTCCAAATCGTCAGTTTGGTTTCAGGCCTCAGTATGGCACGCCGGAGCAACTGCGTCATGTTATTCAACATATTCTCTCTGCATTTGAAAAAAAAAAACAGTACTACTCGACTGTATTCTGAGATGTCAAGCAAGACTTTGATAGTGTTTGAATCAACGTTTTACTCCACAAACTGAAACAATTTCTCCAAAGTAAGCAACATTTCCTTTTCCAGACCTTTTTATCAGACAACGTTTTTCGTCAATATGCGCGATGTCATCTCGTGAACTAGAAAAGTTAAGGCCGGTGTACCTCTTTGCAGTGTCCTGGCCCCAGTCCTGTTTTCATTATATACTTCGGATATGCCTATACCAGACGACGAGAATATGTTGTTGGCAACGTTTGCAAATGACACCGCGATTCTAGCAAATGACGGCTCCTCCAAAGTGTCGGCTGATAAGACTCAATAAAACTTGCGAAGATTCCATTGTTGGTCCAAACGATGGAACATTGGCATTAATGCAGAAAAATCAACGAACTGTATATTCACATTAAGGCGTGACGCTTCCAGCTATAAAAATTACGATTCAAGTGTCATACCACAGGTGGGTAAAATTCGATACCTTGGCTTAATTCTTGATAAACGTCTCACTTGGCGCGCCCATGTAAGAAGAGTCGCTGCCTGTTGCTATCAGAAGTTGCGCAGACTAGATTGGCTTTTGTGATAGCAAACTGCTGATTTATATGCATATCTGGAGATCCGTGATACATGAGAAACTCGAATCTGCACCGAGACTTGAAGACTTGAACTTTGCTAGATGAAATAAATTTTCACAGCAGTAGATATAACGCCAACTGCATCGCCATCCAAACCCACTGGTAGCTTCCCTTTGCATCAATTCATCACACAGACTTCTTAAAAGACTTCATTCTAACGATTTCCTCCCAAGGAGAGCATGAAAACCAATCACCATTAAATTCTATTCCTACCTCAAACGTCTATGACGAGCTCATCATTGTTCACTAAATCACACCAATGTTAAAAGGCGGATTCCGCTGTTAACGTTTATCTCTTATGCACTTTTATTGAAAAAAAAAAAAAAAACACTATATAGATTACCTTGTTTTCTTATTTTGTCATTTGGTTTTCATAAATTCAATTTCAATGTAAAGCAATGCAACAACAGTTCAGCATTGGGGGTGTGTTGTTGTCAATATATTTTGCACAAAACCACACAACAGTTTTAACAACAACGACACAAGCAAAGTCATAGTCTTTGGTTATTGTTGATATATTGTACCAAAACCATACAGCAGCAACAACAACACCAACAAAGCATCAACAACACAAGCAAAGTTATAGTCTTTGGTTTTCCGTACGACGGTCAGTAAGCGCACTTTCCTTAACAGACGCTCGCTCGGTCATTTGGCCACTTGTTTGTACGTTCTTCGTAAAAACTCACATCAGTGCATTATTTTTTAACTCTCTCTCTCTTACTCATGCATAAACATTCATTCTCCACGTTGCAGCCGAACAATGCAACGTGCAATGGGGGGATACACATTGCACGTTGCATTGTTCGTCTGCAACGTGGATCAATGTCTCCCTTCCGCATCATCACATTTGATTACCATAACGCTTCTTTTTTTTTGGACATAGAAGATGCAAAGCAAGTGACAAAAAGAAATACTTTTTGCATTTACATATTAGATCATGCTCTTGAATACGTTAATTTTTCTGAAATAGCTTGACGAAGACAAGTAGCTTGCTTTAAAAACCTTTTCACATTGCTTTTATATTTATTTATTATTTATTTAACCCATGAATCTATATCTGAGTATGCATACAAATTTATAGCGCTCTAGCTAAGTTAATAACTTTACAACTCAAAAAAAATAGTTTATAAATTAACAATGGTTTTACAAAAAATAGTTTACGATTATAAGGAAAATGGGAAAAAATCCTTACATTTGAAAATATTACTCAAAAAAAAAAAAAAAAGAAAAAAAAAACAGCTAAGATATACTAACTCAACTATACTCAAGTCGAAGCTAATTTTGAACGGTTCAACACTAGAACGGTGCATCATTTCATTTCTTATATTAAAATTATTTTTGGATTGAGAGATTTTTGCATCAGTCATGCAGATATTTGCCTTTACGTGAAGAAGAGTAGAAAAAGGGTGTATTAAAAATCAGTTTTAATAATTTATTTTGAGTTCTTTATAATTTGCGGCGGTGAGTAAACTGCACAATCGCCCCAAACTTTCAGACTGTCAGACCACACTAACAAAAGTTTATTTTTTATAGAACGAAATGACTTCCTATTTATGATAGGATACAATATTCTAATTGTTCTGTTGACTTTATCTATTGTGTTTCTAATATGCAAGCTGTATATTAGTCTATTATCTATCTATAATCCGAGATATTTGAGACTATTTCCCCATACCACTGATTAGGTACCAACCTGCAAGTTCGAGTTTGGCAGATAGCAGGACTTTCTTCTTCGGGTGATGTAAATTGCATTTGTATGTAGTAGTTCCAGAACAATAAAGGGATGTATCATCAGCAAATATTAAATTGTTGCAGTGATGAAAGGTGGAGACATCATAGGTATAAATATTATTGAGAATAGGATCCAAACTGAACCCTGAGGAACACCAGCGCTTAGCAACTTTTTATTGTGATTTTCTACCGATATATATTATATATATAAAAAAAAAAGTTAGTATGTATTAAAGAGATAGAGATACGCAGGTGTTCACTTTTTCCAAATATTTGAAGTGAGCAGACGTCAGTGCTGTGTAAAATTTTTTGAAAAGTGCCGACGGCTAGTGAAATTATTGTGAAGTAAGTAAAATCAAAGAACAAAAGGCTTAATAATACAGAAATTGGCAACAAAAGCATAAGGCAAGTGTAAAACAGAAAACAAAAAAAAAAAACAATTCTTATTTTCGAAATAATAAATGAAATAAGAGATCAAATTAATGAGAAAAAGAAATACTTATCACAACAAAAAGCGGTAAATTGATTTCAGGAACTTTATCAAATAAGAA
>JBAMAW010001930.1:0-10701 GCA_037043295.1 Amiota minor | reverse complement strand
TCCTATCGTACTGAAACTTGCACACAATCAATTTTCAAGACAGGCGCAGGATATTTGTCGGGACCAGCTGAATCGGGCCACTATGAGGGTTACCTCCCACACAAACTACCCATTTGAATTCATGTTCTTATTAGAAAAACATTTTTGTTTTTTTTTTGTCATATCGAACTGAAACTTGGACACTATAAGTTTCCAAGATAGGCGCAGTACATTTGTGAGAACCAGCCAAATCGGACCACTAAGGAGGGTACCTCCCATACAAATCCCATTGAAATTCTAGAAAAGCTTTTTTGTTATGTAAACAGCACAAATAACAAACAATTAAAAATGCCAGTAAAAAGTTAAGTAAGTAGAGAATTTGCAATAAGTACTCTATTATTCTCACTGTTATTTGCTGTAAAAGTATTGTATTTATTTTAAATGAATTGATAATTTGAATTAATTTGATAAAACATTTCCTATTGGTTGGTGGATTGCGTTTACAAAATATTTCACAGCAAGAGGCCATTGATACAAAACTACAACTACACAATGACGATAGTAACGGCAGTGACTTGAATAAAAAATTTAACTCTATCGAAATGAAAACATTAAAAAACGACAACATGCTCGTATTAAATATTTTTCGGTAAAAATATCGTTGCGAATAAGGCTTAAATACTACAATGAAACATTCACTACGTGAAGAGTATTTCAATTTCGGCCTAGTCGAAGATAACGTTCTTTCTATTTCTTTATTTATTTATTTATTTAACTGAATACTGTCAACTTAAATTTTTTTTTTTGTAATATTAAGCATATGTAGCTCGCAAGAAATGGTCGAAGCGATAGTCGTTCATTATACTGCTGTGGAAATTTATGATATCTCTCACGAAGGAGACTTTATGGTCTCTGTCTAACTGGGATTTATGGACATACCAAGGCGCACCTGTTATCAAACGCTATGTTAAGTTAATTGAAATTTAGATTAGGTTTATATTTTAGTTATATGGAATATTAAAACTATGTACCTTCAAGTACTTAATGGAATACCAAGTGTATTTAACAAAATAATGAGAATTTTCATTATTATTCATAAATTATTGTCCGGCAGATCCAAAAGACTTGCAAATTAAGCAGTTCCATTACCCAACAAACGCTTGACCAGGGCGTAATTCAGAAGTTAACCAGCTGCGCAAAAACACCAAGGTTCGATGGGAGCATAAGGTGAAACTGCAGAACAAAATAACACAATGTTATAATTGTCAGTAATCCGGTCACGGTTCAAATAACTGCTCAGTTAAAACATCTTACGCCCACTGTGTTGGATCACATCAAACGGTATTATGTACGGATACCAGCAGCAAAAAATGTGCCAACTGTAAGGGAAATCATTCTTCTACCGAATTGACTTGTCCATGCCGCCTTTCCTATATAAATTTGCTTTCACAGCGTTCGTCGGCACGAACTAGAAGAGTCAACCTGGATGTATACAATAACACAACAAAATGTACCATTTCAAATGTTCTCTTAGAAAGTAAGATCAGACTACTGTCTTCGTCAGATCAGACTAGCAGAGTACATCAAACCAACTATGGGAGCTATAGTAATGCACTCACAAATACTGCCACTTTGCATAACCTTAATGCAAAGGAACCTGAACTCGTTTCAACTGAAGAGATAACCTCTTTATAAGTCCAAAGCCATTACAATAGATTTCTGCCTCACTAAAATTCCTAATCAGATTACTAATCCAATAGTTTTAAATGACCACTCGTCTGACCACTTACCAGTGGTCATCAAATACTCGAGTAACTTTGTGCTTACTGATAAAGCCCATCCAATATTTAGCAAAGCATACTGTGGACTATTTAGAAGGATTATCAACGGTATACTTATAGCAGAAGATTCAGTTGTCCATAATTCACCAGCTTCGACTTCTGACATCGACTATTAAGTTAGCTCCTATACAAAAGTAGACAACTATGCCTTTCTTAAGGCAGTTACCCACAAAACTATGCCATGTACAAAGCTAAAGCTTCCAAAGCACATATCTGAATTGTTTGAAATAAGAAACATTCTTCAAAGCCAATGGACCAGGTCACGGGCACCACTTTTAAAAGCAAGATGTAACTATTTAAATCATATCCTACGTATAGAATTATTTATTAAGCCAACAACAAAAACAAAATCAATAAAACCATTTGTCCCTTATACCCACTAATAAATAGGAAGTCAAAGTTATCAACTCCCAATAAACTGATAATCTTTAAAACCATCTTTAGTCCAATTTTAATGTATGGGTGTTCTATTTGGGGTAGTTGTGCATCAACACATATAAAGAAACTTCAAGAATGCCAGAATAAACTTTTGAGACTATTATTAAACTTACCCTATTACACAAATACAAACTACCTTCATATAAGGGCAGGCGTACGAACTGTCCATCAATACTTAAATTCATAAAATCTCTTGTTCTAGTTATTTAGTTCTAAGTTAGCATTTAAGTCAATATTAAGGTTTTCTTCTCCCTCGTTTTTCCTTACTGAATTAAACAATATTGTTAAAACACGCATCATACATATATTAAGTCAATAACGACATATTATATACATATATCAGTTCAAAGCATCTGCTAAACTCTGTATATATATACAATATAGTCATGTATCATCAGCTTTAGTGAAAAAACTTATATATAAGCAAAAGGGAATATAGCACACAAATAAAAAATAAATATATTTCGATTTCATTAAACTTAAATTTTTTCTTAATTTGTAATGCAATTCTTCTATGGTTTTTGCTTCTACATTAATCGCTTCATATCTCAATTCAAAATACGACTTTTTTATGCCAAATTCTTCTTTTAGCTTAACTACTACTCAGTAAAAGTTGGTTCCACTAGTGTTACACATAACTTTAACGCCTTTCCTTGAAGTCGATTTGCCAATACCCTTTGTCTCTCTAATAAAGGTAGCCAATTTGTACTCGTCCGTTCCATTAAAGGCAGGCAGTCTTCGAGCCTCTTGTAAACTTTCAGCCAAAGAAAAACTCATGATTTGGTTGTCTTGTATTTTTTTCTTTGTGTATTTTATAAGTAATATTGTATTATTGTTCAACGTAGCAATGCTTTTATTTACTTCGCAAAAGGTAAATAAGCGAGTATACTTTGTACGGTTCTACTCTATTAGTCACTTCTTTTAACTACATATATTCTTCATTGATTTATGAATTTAATAAAATTGTTTATATGAATCACTTTACTTAAGTTCTTTTTTTTTTTAAATATTTTTTCTTTTCTTCTCTTTTTTGTATATACATAGTTCCTTTATGTAGTATATGATCCTTCACTTCATATCCCATCCTCGTTATATGAAACTCAATGTTTATATATTTAAATTATTATTATGTCACTAGCTGTCCCGGCGTGCGTTGCTATGCCCCAGCTCAAAAACAAAAAATTATACAATATATACTCGTATGGTACATATGTGAGCCATAACGGCGAGTAAAACAGTTCGTTATTGAATATTTCCGTGAAAACAACATTTCGAGTTTCATTTCTAAGCCCAAAATTAAGAAAAGTTTGATTTTGTGATGTGCTGATTCGTGACAGGGCAACGTATAGCTGGCCATGAGCAAACACTTCGTTACAGAGATCCACACCAATGGCATGAAATGTTTGCCTTTGTGATTTATTAATAGTAACTGGAAACTGAACTCGGTTAAAATCATTGGTATCCTGGAGGTCATCGTAGTTTCGCTTGCTGCTGGAACTGTTAAAAAAGTCGCCTCTATAATATTAAGGAAGAAAAGCTTAATTTGTAGTCTTGTACCATTGCATAAATTGGGCGGCTTAAGGTAACGTAGAAGTTAATAGGTGTACTAATTTTAGGATATAATTTATGAGGTGGTAGACCCGGAGAGTTAAGAGAATTAAGTAATTCTGTTGGGTAGTGAACAACGTTGTCTCGTTCTGTCACTGCATTCAAAGATTAGTATATTTTAGATTCTGCTAAGACTTTATGTGGAACTGCATCGTTAATCTCGTCTGCGGCTGTATTTATTGAAGTGACGATAGTTCGCTCGCAAAGCCAACTGGAGTTTTTATGCTGCAAATTTTCAATATCTGGATAGACCTTACCAATAAGTTCCTCAATTTTTCTAACGCAGATTCCTACAATATCAGACATGGTAATGCAGCCATCGTTTCTTATGGAGGTGGAACCATCGCCTTTTTTTTAATAGATACTCTGTAAACTCATACGAATGATGGCGTCCAGACTTTTTTAAGCACACATTAAGAATATCGGCGCGTGGGACACAACAGAGACAAAGCTATCATTAGTCAGCACTAAACCCAACAACCTGTGAAGGTGATTTACTACAAAATTCATTTGGAAAAGAGGATGATCAAGCAGACTATCGACGAATTCATGGTGAACCGACGGAGCAAGGTAGTTAGAAGTCCCGAAAAAGGACCAGGAAATATTATTAGGTAAATTAAAATCACCAACAAATCACGATTTCGAGTAAGTTTGGCAACGTACTCAATAGCTGCGAAATGATGCATGTAAGTTTCCAAAACACAAACCAGGAGGAATATAAGAGCACTTAACAAAAATTGTGACAAAAGGAAAGACTAATTTGACACTAATAAATTCAATATCAGCTGTCAAAACAACTAGATGAGATTGGGAGCGTACATTTGATTTTATTGCAATAAGAATACCACCACCTCGACGCATCCGGCGATCATATCTATAAATTAAACCATGCCTCAGAAAAATCAATAATATCAGCCTCAAAAGCAAAACTATACCTATACAATTTGTTAAGTTTGGACAATAGTCCTCTAACATTTTGATAAAGAATAGAAATCACCTCCAGACTGAAAATATGTTTTTTGAAGCCGAGCTAGGAACAGAAACCGAGCTAGACTGAACCGACAACATAACAGGACTAAATCTGAATCTTTTCTTATGTGTGAATTCATGAACAACCATATTCTTTGGCCAGAATTTCTGATTGCACATTTCATGAAATGCTTCAGGGGGCAAACTTATTTTAAGCGAAGTTATCTCTAGGTTGTGAAAAAATAAATTTATGAACTCTAAACTTCACATTAGATCTAGATGAAATATATCTATTAATGTCATCGCATAGATAGTACCTGTAGACAACATGGAGAGGGAAACTTGTTTCCAAGGGGCCACTACCGACAAGATAGGAGTTACACTGCCACTTGGTACAGATGCCAATATGTGCTCAGGTACCGACAAAGAAAGGGATGTATGACCATTAATGTCACACTGCCATTGTTGTCCACTATAGTGTTCAACGAGAAATGTGAAGCAGGTCTAGACCGCTTGGAAGTAGATGCTATATCAGCATTATCCTTCACGGTATTGGATGATGATGGAAAAGTAGGTATATTTTTAATGAATTCCTCCTCTATTATATTTCATATTATTTTCTATTAGTTTTATTTACTTGATCAAAGGCAACAAATTTGATGAATGGAATAGCAAATTAGGACATGATCAAAAGGAAATGTGTCAAATTGTTGGAAAGGAACAGTTATGTGCACATATGTTCGATAACAAGAAACAGTTATGCGTGTTAATCATCATTTTTAGTTTTATCAAGAATACTAATTTCATTATATATACAATATATATATATATATATTATTTATGCATGTACATAGTCTTTGTTATTTATTATATAACTTTTGTGTAGCCTAAGCGTAACTATAAGCAAACAGTGGAAATAAATATATAAATAAATTATATTTCTGCTCTTTAATTTGTCTTGAAGTTTATAACACAGTTTTCACCTCTTTCTGTGTAAATCGATGCAAAAGCAAACATAGGAAAAAATGCTCTTCTGACTATAAACATTTACTACCGTAGCTGTGCCGCGAGTTTTGCTACCTGTGCTATGTAGCCCTGCTCCGTGAATTGCTACCTGTGCTCCGTAACTCTATTCCGAGCGTTGCTACCTGTGCTACGTAGTTCTGCTTTATTGCATTGCTACCTGTGCTCTATAGCACTGTCACCGCCCTTCGTAGCTGCAGCAGCACACACACAAAATTTCATTTGCTCTTCTCATCGCTTTCAGTTGTTTATTTTTTAATATTGCTCTGGCTGCATAGAGCATGTAGTGCGAGGTGTTCATTTGCTCCTTCTTTTATGCTTCAACCGAACACAGCACGAAGCAGAGCGAGATCAAGGATTCTTCGTTTTGTGCTCCTAGCTCTTGCTTACACTCTCACTTGATGAGATAGAGCATTTTTTTTTCCTAACGATTGCTGCTATGGAGTCAGAAAATAACTTAGATGTACAGATATTGAACTAGAAAAATGTGCAATTCCACTGAGCTATATTGCAACTTCATTCGTATATTAAAGAATTCCATTTTTTTATTTATCTTCAACAACATTATTTATTTTTCAATGAATGCCTTTATAGAAAACGCATTCTATTTTATCAATTTAATGTTGAAAGATTTGTAATGGATAACCCTACTGGAAATAAAAGAAGGGCACAAATGAGTGTCCGATCCTTACGAGTTTTGCATGGCAAGTGAAGTTACAAAACAAGAAAAAGAAGAATTTTATATGTGTATAGTTTGTGACAATTTTTATCAAAAAATTTTAAAGAAAAAATTTTGCACAGTATGGAATTTGATTTCTCCATTTTAAAAACATTTGTAAATGTTTTCTTAAAATTTTAATAAATCATTTAGCAGGAATGAAAAAGGGAGTTGGGACAACTATTTGCACTCTTCAAATTGTTCTAAATCATGTATTTTCCACATGTTTTACGTTTGAAATTTGTGCAACGATTGCCCAACGATCCATGTATGAATAATCAAAAGAAAAGCAGCTGTTGATCAGTAAGCGAATCAAAATATATATACTTGCAACGTCATACCAAGTAAAATACTAATACTGATGTACTTGTGACGTCAAAATTTAGATTGAGAAATTTTAAACAACTCAACGGGCCAAATTTTCGCTTCCTTGTATCGTTGTTAATGGTAGTTAATGTGTTACTTAAAATATGTCTGGTGGTACATCACAACACTAATTTCACATTTTCAGTACATTTTCACGTTATGTTCAACACTAAATGTTCCTCTACCATACTTCAACCAATAAACATTGAGAAAATATAAGTGAATTAAACAATACGATTTAAGAATGCCATCGCTTCCGTTTGAGCAATCTTCGGAATCCGAAATGGAGGTAGATGCAGATGATTGGAATATTTTTCATTTATTTCACTTTAAATTGATAATTTACATGTTTGCAACAGTATAACATAACTAGAATAATTAACAGATCAGGCTACATTTCCTATGCTACTTAAATAAATATATATATATATATATATACAGGATATAAGGAGTATGATATTGAACATTAAGTTTCTAATGAAAAAATCAAGGGATTAAAAATTTACAAAAACCCATGAATATATTATTAATTTAAAACTTATGTCTAAGACTTAATACTAAAGTCTAAGTTATTGTATATGTGCTATATTATTAATATGCGGAAAGTTTGATTGAGTACACTTATTTCTAAAATTTGTATGTAGTCGAGCGCGTCGGTCTGCTATTAATTCGATATTAGCTTTCTGAAGCAAAATCGTTTTTAATATTTTATTTTGGGTGAGTTGTAGATTGTTAGAGTGATATTTAGCAACATCTGCCCAGACTGGGCCCCATAAAACATAACTGATTCAAAAATGGATCCAAAAAGGTACATTTTATTTTCAATGTAAGGCGTGAGTTCCTGTTTATGAACGGGAATAGAGTGTGGATTAAAGTGCTAATTATTTTATTTGCGAGGTTAATGTGTTCTTTGAAGGTTAACTTTTTATCTAACATTACCCCTAAATATTTAACACTATTTTCCCATTTGACATCAACAAGGTTTAAATTTATATGACTGCTAGGGAGGTATATGTCTTTACGCTTTTTGGAAAAAAAAAAAATGCTTGAGTTTTGTCGGAGGTAACTAGGATTTTCCACTTCGAGAAATAGGAGACGAGAGAGTCAAAAGCTGCCTGGAACTTATTGGAAATGTCAGCAGCTAGGGTCCTTAAGCAGCGTATCGCTGTGTCATTAGCAAAGATTGAGGTAGTGCAACAACTCAGAGTTTGGAAGGTATATATGTTGTAAAGAATGGGTGAAAGACAAGCTGCTTTTATATCCAACAGAACCATGCCGGTGGATTTGGATCTTGAGAAGTTCGTTTTATTTATTTATTAGAACTAAGATTATAATTACAAATTATAACCTAGTATTTAATATGAGCAATAGCGACAGAGGCCTTCAGCTCAGGGGAAGTTAAGAAGGAAAGGAGAAAATTAGAAAAGTGCAGGACCAGACTTGCCTTGAGCGGGAATCGAACACGCGACTCTTGGGATGTCAGCCAGCGCACTAACCTCTGGGCCAACTAGCCAGTCTAGTTCGTTTTAACAATGTTTGATTCTGACCAACGAGTGCAACGTTTCACGTCGAAGTCCGAATTGTTGCTGTGGGAGTAAGTCATTGTCATCCAGAAACTGGGAAAGTTTTTTTTTAATGATTTTCCAAAATTTTACTGACCGAGGACAACAAACTTATGGGACGGTATGAAGAAGGCTGCTTAGAGGGTTTGTTAGCTTTTGTAATGGGAATAACTTTGGAGATTTTCCATGGGTTGGGGAAATAGCAAAGACGTAAGCACTCATTGATTAGCTTAGTGGGATATTTTATTCCACGGCGAGGAAGTGCTTTTAGGAAAATATTTTGAATTTCGTCAGACCCAGGGGATTTCTTAGACTTCAGAATTTTTAAGATCGTAGCTAAATCTGAACTTTTTTTTCCAAAAGGGAGAAGAAACTTTGTCCAGCGATGATAAGAGATTGTTCCAAGATTCATTGCGGAATACGGTGATCTTGTCGCAGATGAGTATGGTTAGCCATTTGAAACAAACATGGTCAGTCGTTTTTCTATATCTCAGCCAGATCCGTCGATGACGGTTTCTGAGCTTAATTAGGTTTTGTATGCTGCGAGGGATTGGCTTAGAGGAGGGTAAAATTCTTTTCATTGGGACGCTGGGATGTTTCGCAGTACGAATAGTATGGTTCAAATCAGCTAGCAATTTATCAATGTCATCTGAATTTTGAACAGTCAATTGGTCAATGTTGGGTAATAACAAGTTAACTAATCTTGCAAATTCTGCCCAATTTACAGTCTTTATATCATAACGAAATGAGTTAACAGTAATTGGACTGGTGTGCAGAGTGACTTGGACCAGAAAGTGATCTGAGTTTAAGTCGCAAAAAATATTAGAGTTTGATAAAAGTTGCGAACTATTTGTTAGAAAAATATCAAGGATAGAACTTTAGTTCCTGCTGGACGCTGGGATGTAAGAATGCTCCGCTGGGTAGAATATGGTATTTTTATTTTAGTTTTTCTTAGATCCGTATGTATCCGTATTCCCGGAGAAAGGAATTCTAGCTTGTTTTTACAATTTACAAGAGTGCTGTAAAGTTGCCGACCTTTTGGATTTACTAAACGAGAACCCCAATAAGTGTGCATAGCATTGTAGTCACCGGCCACCAAAAATCTTTTTCCAAGACTATCAAAGTAATTTTTAATTCTTTTTTCTGCTAATATAGAAAATCGTGGAGGACAATATACAGCAGATAACGTCAGATTACCATGACGCATTTGTATCCGAACGGAAGTTGCTTGTAGATAATTAGATGAGTATGGCTCTAGAAGACGTTGGTTTTGCTAGTCAAATGAGTCTCACAGACTAACATCACATCTACATTGTTGTCCTCTAGATACTACATCAACTCTAGTTTGTGCTGTGAAACGCCATTTGCGTTCCAGTGAGCTATTTTTATATGAGCCATTATGGGGAATTTAACTTATCCAAAATTTTCATTTGGATTTTCATCATCTCGTGAAAAGAATTTTGCATCATTAAGATTGATTGATTCAGGTCTGTAATAAATGCACCAACATAGATTCATTATACCTTTATGGTTGCAACACTGGCTCATTACACGCATTTAGAGTTGGGGTAGTTTGTGAGATTGGTTCATTATGTTGAGACATTGGAGCCTTAGGCTTCACAATCTTTTTCGCAGTTTCTTTTTGAACGCCTAAGCGCAGTGCACCTGCATACGACACATTTGAAGTTAAAGGAATATTAGGTGGTGGACACATAACCGTCGTTGATTCTGTACGGATAGCCTCACGGCTAAAACGGGCCGAATTTTTTCGTGACTACAAACGGTTCTTCAACTCCTAATATACAGGACAACCTCTATAATTGGCTGTATGATTGCCCCCACAGCTTCTGCGCTTTTTAAGATCAGGATTATCGCGACTTAGTTTTCAGGTTGCGGTTTCATGCAAGTCTCCACAAGCTACGCATACTGAACGAAGGGTGAAATAAGATTTCGTGTGGCCAAATTGTTGGCAAATTGTGCATTACACAGGATTTACTCGTTTGTGAGGCTCCTCCACAGTTACCCTACGATGAAGTAAATATTGTAAAGGTTGTAAATGAGATGCATTTCATTTTTCTTTAAATGCTGCAACTTTGGGGCCAACTCAATTTTGTACAATGGCTGTGGGATTTTATTTTTATTAAAAATATTGATCACTGCTTTGACCTCAAACCCTTTTTCTTCCAGTGCACTGAGA
>JBAMAW010001927.1:0-55434 GCA_037043295.1 Amiota minor | reverse complement strand
TTTTCTCTTGTTTTTACTTCTGTGCTTTTTGTTATTGTAATTAACACTTCAAAGCTTTTTGTTTGCTTTGCGTTGTTGCGATGAAAGCTAAGATTCTTACTTGTTGTTTTTATACACGGTTTTATACAGTGTATATTGCAACTGCTTAGACACCCTGTAGTCTAATTAAATTTCGTCTTTTTTTATAGTGTTTTATTTGTTTTTCTATTTTTTTTTTTTGTCTCATACCTAGTTTAATTTCTTTTGTTGTTTTGGCTTTTGTTGTTTTGGCTTGAAAATGATTTGTTGCAATATTTCTTGCAAGAATAAAAATTCATTTGATATTGATTCTCAACGGGCCGTGCATTGTTGGTTGTGTGATAAGATTTGCCATCTAAAATGTGCGGGACTGACGGGTCGTGACCATGACAGAATTGCTAGCAGATCTAAAAGTGTCTGTGGCAGATTGACGTGGTCATGCTCGTCCTGTTCTAAGAATCAGATTGAATATTCGTCAATGTATCGTAGAAATGTTAAGGCGAATGTTTAGCAATTTAATTTCTCGAAGCCACTTGACATTTCATCCTTCGAAATAAGTGTTGCGGACGATATTTTTGCTACTATTTGTGATGCAATTTTTGGTCCATGAATTTAAACCTCGACGAAAAAAAATTCGACCATCTGCTAGTGTGCCCACTACAAGTTCAATTTCACATTCGAACTCTATCTCAAAAAACTAATTTTGTCTTCTGATGATGATCTTTCTATTCAATATCAAAATTTTAGGATAGTTTCTCGTTTGAAGCTGATGTTATAGCGTTTTCTGAGACTTGGCTTAACTCTTGTATTCTTAGCAACGAAATTTTTTGCTCAAACTTTGTTACATTTAGGGCAGATCGCCCTATTCGCCGTGGTGGCGGTGTCCTCATCGCTGTTACATGTCGCCTGCGATCTGAACTTGTTAATTTGAACTGTTCAGCTAATATTGAATTTATTTGTGTGAAATTATTGTTGCCTCATGAATCTGTTTTCATATCATGTTCTTATATTCCGCCTAATTCCAATTTGGATATTTATTTCAGTCATGCCAATGCTATTAACTCAGTTAATAACATTCTTCGAGACCTCTCTTATCGTGCTAACCTCCACGCATTTCGTAGTACTTTTTCGTTACCTCCAATTATCTAGTTCCTTCAGCGCATCATGATTTCTTGGACGACCTATTTGACCACTCTTTATTTCAAATGAACTTTATTGTCAATCATTCGAATAAATTACTTGATCTTGTTTTAAGTAATGATTCTGTTGGCACTTCTGTTTCAAGATCACAACCTTTATGCTTTCCTGAGGATACTTATCATCCAACATAGCAAATATCCCATTCTTTAACCTGTCCTCTTTCTGCCTCAACATCTACATGCTACCGGCGGTTTGCGGTCGCAAAGTAAACTTTGCCCAATGAAATACAATCTTTCTTGAAAATGATTGGTCCTTTTTATTTAATTGCAGTGATTCGACTACTGTTTCAAATTTTTTCTATGCAACGGTTTTTAATATTTTCAATACCTATGTCCCCTTTAACGTTTGTTCTAGGGTATCCTACAAACCTCCTTGGTTTACGAAAAGACTTTTTAACCTGAAGAACATTAAGTCGAGGCTTTATAAAAAATACAAGAGTACTGGCTCTTCTATTGCTTTTGTGAATTTTTGTGTGGCTCGCGCTTATTTTTTTTCTTTTAATAGCCTTTGTTACAATAAGTACCTCTCTCGTTGTAGGCTGTAATTTTCGCGTGACCCTAAGCAGTTTTATAATTTTGTGAATTCGAAGCGCAAGTCTTCCTTATTTCCCTCGTCGAAGTTTCTAGTTGAAAAACAAGCCTCCAGTGATTTGGGTATTGCAGACCTGTTCGCAAAATTTTTTCAATCCATTTATTCGTCTAAAACATATATTCACAACCGTTACCCTTATCCCATTTCCCAATGGAATCACATTGTTTCTCCTGTAATTGGTGGTGTAATTTAAAATCTTTGAAATCTACTTACTCACCCGGTCCTAACAAAATACCTAGTAGTATACTTAAGTGACTTTATGTCAGCCGCTTTCCTTCTATTTGGAAGGAATCCTTTATAGTTCCCCTACATAAAAAACGTAACAAATTTGACATATCGAATTACAGAGGTATTGCAAAACTTTCGGCAATTCCAAAGTTGTTTGAAAAAATGATTACTTCAACCCTTTATCACCACTGTAAATCTATTATTTCTCCGTGTCAACACGGTTTTATGAAGAAGCGTTCACCTACTACTAATTTGCTTGAGTTTACACCTTTTGTACATCTTGGTTTCAGGGAAAAATTTCAGATTTCAGCAAAGCATTTGACTCTGTAAATCATCATCTGCTTTTACATAAGCTTGACCTTTTAGGTTTCCCGAAACATCTTCTTTATTGAATTTCTTCATATTTAAAAAAATAGAATTCAACGAGTGTTATTTAACTCCACTCTTTCTAGTTCAGTTGTTGTCACTTCTGGTGTTCCTCAAGGAAGGCATCTTGGCACATTATTGTTCAATCTCATTGTAAACGATCTTCATCTTTCTTTGAAATACTCTCGTGTTCTGATGTATGCTGATGATGTCAAACTCTGCCTATCATTTAACAATATCTTTTCGCATATTAGACTACAAGAGGACCTCACACCAATTTTAGTGTTTATGTAATCTTCTGGTGCTAAACTATTAACTTAACTGCTTATTACACATCCATCACCACGCGTCGGATGCTCTTTCGTCTAAAAACCGCATTACCATGTTGGACTTTGAAAGAGCCTTCGACCGCGTTGGAATACATACGGTTCTGCTTCAACTCTCCTGTTGGGGTGTGGGTCCGAAAATCTTTATTATAATAAAGGCATCCATGAGCAAACGTTCGATTCGGGTCAGATACAATGTTAAGCTTTATGAGAATTGAAATATCGTTATATCGATGATGCGTTCCTCTTTGCAAAACATAAAGATAATAATATGTTAAACACAATATTCTTAGAAATCCTTGAGGGAATTGAAGAATGGGCAAGTCATCTGGGGTTTCCATATCGAATAAAAAATGCAAAATCCTACACATATGTAATATATTTAATAACAAAATAAATGAATGTAAAAATGTTCTAAAAATTCTTGGCCTTGTCTTCGATAAGCGACTTACTTTTAAGCAACACTTTAATGATCTCAGAAAAAATCTTGACAACCGTCTAAGCATTATTAAATTACTAAATTCCAAAAGATCTCTCATTCACATATCATATCTTATCCGAGTTACCAGAGCGCTGTTTCTATTTCCCATAGATTATGCTCTTCCAATATATGGTTGGTGTTCCCCGTCCGCTTTAAAATCTATTTTCCCTCCCTATCACGCTGCAGTGAGACGAAGCATAGGGCCTTCCCAACAACGCCCACTAAGTGTATTCTTGCGGAGGCTGGATTACCGGATATTGCAACCAGAGTAGTCCAAATTACTTACAAACTCATCCCGAAGTTGTATTGCTCTACCAACGACATCCTAACTAAGCAACAAGCAAGAAAAGGAAGACGTAGATATAATGTACTACCCGGAAATACGCTCGCTTTTCAATACTACATAACATCCACGAACCATATCACTGTGTCACGCAATCCCCCTTGGGCTCTTCATCATTCTTCTTTAAACACATCACTGAATGGTTTCTCCAAGTCCTCAACGTCAAGTTCTGTTTTCCGTCAATTGCTGGCGAAGGAAACATCTAACCTAATAGAAGAATGGAACTGGCTTTTTACTGACGGCTCCAAAACGGATACAAGCACCTCGTTTGCAGTAGTAAATGAATGGGGTATTACTGCATACAAAGGATTGCTCCCTCACTACTACTCTGTTCTTGCAGCCGAAGCAGTTGCAATAGTGAAAGCTATTCACATATTTAGTAAAAAAAAAATAAACAACAATATTTTGTCGGACCTCCTTTCGCTTTAATGATAGCTTCTAAGCGACGGCGCATACTTCTTACCAGGACACCTGTGTCAGTAGCGGTGGTTTTCTCCCATTCGCGACTTATGGCTGCCTTCAATGAGTCTTTCATTGTTATCCCGGTTTTTTTTATTCTTTTTCCCAATAAACTCCATATATGCTCTATGGGGCTTAAATCGGGTAATTGGGGAGTGTTTTTCGTTGATTTGCAGTGGTAAAGCAGACATTCGCGCACGATGTATACATTCATCATCGGAGCGTTATCTTGTTGAAAGTGGAACTTTCCTCTTTCAAGCCCAAGTTTTGTGGAACTTACATGAACTTTTTTTTTTTAAGGTGTTCAAATACATCCTATCAGTTGTAAACTGCAGTTGGCCGACTCCAGACACAATCATACATACCCAAATCATCACGTTACCACCTCCATGTTTTACTGTTGGTATAACATTTTTCTGATGCAGTTCCTCATTTACCTTTCGCCAAATTTTTGGAGGGCAATCCGGTGCAAAAACATTAAATTAAACAACACATTATTCCAAAAAGAATCTGGCGTCGTAAAGTATTGTCTAGCTAACTGCCATGATAACCAGCTGAATGCAAGCAGTTGCGTATAGTCTGGGTAGAAATTTGTTTAGGACCACATTCTTGCAGTGCGTGGTGTACCGCAGTGATTTTCAATTTTTGGATTTTGAACCACAGAACCTACTATTTGGCGCTCATCTCGTGTTATCAGTATGTTAGGCCTACCAGCATTTGTATTTTTTGGTGTAAATTCGCCACTATTAACATAAGTGTTGTTAATGCCGTGAACTGTCGAGTGCGCTCTACCAATCAATTCTGCAATTTCTCGAAGAGATCTGTTTTCCAAGTTCATATTTACTATAAATTTTCGCATACCAAGTGACAAATCAGCACTTCGACACATTTTGGCCAACTCCAAAAAAATTCAAATTGACTATGACGCCAAATCCTAAGAATAAGTAATGCCATTGCATATTCAACGAATGGGTTAAAACCGACACCCTGATTACAGTTATTTTTGTAGTCACAATATCATAACCGACATGTGTACTAATAGTTTTTTGGCGTGAATTTTGCTGTTGCGACGTTTTGTCTGGAATATTTCCAATCAAAGTAGAGTAACAGTTCTTTTCTTTTACTCATCTCCAAAAAATTATTCAAAAACAAAAAAACCAAGGATCTAAACTGATCATTTTTGTTTGCCATCAAAGGTGTTCGAATAATTGTTTGGTGCACAGTATTCAACTACATAAATTAATAAATAATAAATTTGACATAGTTGGCAATATCGCGTTGTCAGATTACCGGTGTGAAGTTGGTAACACTTCAATCGCCTAACTCTGTACAATTACATAGTGAAAATTTATTTATTTATACAATATAATTTTTTGTGTGATGTGAAAACGAGGAAGATCGGTATGTTTTATTTATTTATTAATTGGTCTACAATTGCTTCAGTATCGAGATGTTATTTTAACTTTAAATAAAATATTATTATTGTGTTATAAATCAATTTCAAATGATCGAAATTTCATATTAACATAATAAGTAATTTGAAAACATATTGGGTGGTTTGAGTTCACTGAATTGGGATATATGTATGTATGTACATACAATGTGTATGACCGCCTTTATATACATACACACATGTATACACCTTCAGTAATGCGATGCAAATGCGCGTTTTTATATACAATACATACATAGTACTTTTGGTAATCTTAAAATGCTTGCACAGTGTCAAATAAAATAAGACAAATGTTTAAAACGGCGTCGACAAGACGACGAAACCGACGGCGACAATAACATTGCCAACTGCTAACGCACAGATGATTATGACGAGCGTGACAACGACAACGGCAGCAAATACTAGCATACCACAATAAAAGAAACACCAGCAATGTTGGTGGCAATATTTTAGGGAGTTTACCAAGCTATAGAAGCTACCGAAAATGTGCGATTAAAAATTCTTGTTCCAACGTTTGCCTATGCCAATGTTTGTGTGGTCCAATTAAAGGCGAAATTTTTTCTTCCTTTTCGGTACCAAAAGCGGCGAACGTGTGAATGATGCATGAAAAATTAATGCAAAACCAAAATTATTTAAATACATAGATGGTAGAAGTAAAAGGGAGCCTACCCATCCCTATAATAACATATAGCATAAGTGCTGCAACCGTTGAATGATGTGCAAACTTTAACAGTCTGAGAAGTAGGCACAAGAGTAAAGTTGAGCTGACTTTGTTTAAGTTTTCCTTCCTTTCTTTTGGTGCATATTTTATCACTATTGAAGCGTTTGGCGTTAATTAAGACAAAATCGAGCGAATTTGTATATACTAAGGATGTTGTTGTATAAAAAAAAAACTATATAGTTGTTGTTGTTGTTGTTGTAGACTGATTAATTGTGCTTTGTGGTCGCTGCCAAGTTTCACCCTTCTTTATTTGTACTCTGCATCATTTTCGTTTAGACTTTTCCTGTGTAGAAATGAAAAATGAGTTAAGAAAATCTGGCGAAATAAAATGTCGTCGGCGACATTTTATAATTTTTATACACTTCCCATTTATGTGGAATGCCTAAAGATTTCGACTTGGTATTTGTCACACGCATGACTATATACTTGTACGGGTATATTAAAACATTACCATATAAGTGAAATCGTGTGATCAAGTCATTTGGTTATTGGACAATTTTTTAAATTGTACAATGAAACTTTTGTACTTGTATGTTTTTTTGTACAGCAGTTGTGGTCCGACTGCAAGAAGACTTTATAAACTAAATGTTAAAATAATTAATTATCACACCATTAGAAATTAAAACAACATAACGCTTAAACTCAAATTTTATTTATATTTTCGTGACGGTTAGGTTAGCATTATTTATTGAAAAATTTTGTATCATTTACATGAAAAATACAAATAAAAGTTTACTTTTCAATTTCTGAAGATATTCGTATTTCGGTTTGTGCCGGATCAAATTTTTAATTGTTGCGAATCAGTCAATTCGTTCCTGACTGCATATACGAGAAAAGGCAATAAGATTGTTTCAAAACTAAAATCCTGTGGAAATTTAGAAAATAATTTTTATATAGCTTTTTGATCAACTGATTATTGCACACTAATCAATACAATACAATACAATATTATAAATATCAATGAAATGTAGAAAATATGTAAATTTCTAAAGAACTAACTTGTGATATGTACTCGTAAAACTAGGAATTGAACTTAAATTTCAATTGCCAAGATTTTACGGTAATAAATAGTGAAGTGGATTAACATTACATTACAAATGAGAAAACACTAACAGAAAAAATAAGAAGATCAAAGACTTGAAGAAAATATTTCAATTTTTTTTGTCTCATGTGATTTTTCCTGTTGTCCCATCAACGCTTTTGCATCAGTAAACATGTGGTATTTGTTGAAAGTGTTGCAATGACTCGAGTTGAACTAAGTAATAATTTGTTTATATTGTTATTTATAATGTTTTTCTTTGGTGTCATGGCATGTTAGGATTAAAAAAAAAGGGCCAAGTGCGAGTTAGACTCATACACGGAGCGTTCCGTGTCATATTGGTACTCCCACTAGTGGTCCGATTTGGCTAATTCTAATAGATGTATAACGTGTAAATTTCAGTTTGATACGACAAAAAACAAAAAAGTTTTTCGAATAAGAACCTGAATTTTAATGGGGGTTTGTATGAAAGGTACCCTCCCTAGTAGTCCGATCAAACTGAAACTAAGTTTCTGATGTATAGCCACCAACTGTCCAAATTTCAAGACTGTGGGATTACTGGATCGTATAGCTGCCATACAAACCAAAATGTTCCTTGTATGAAGACACCCTTAAGTTTTTGAAAATATTTTAGTTTTAGGATATGTTGCTGATGCCGGGCTAGAACTACACATTCTGCAAAAATTTCAACTCTCTAGCTATTACGGTTCATGAGATTCAACCCGAGCACGGCCGGATAACGAAGTCTCTGCAATAGGGTTCCCTTTGGTACCCTTTGGGTCCGAAACCGTAAAAATGGCAACGTATGCACACAAAAACACTTCTATAGTTAAAACTAATTAATGCTATTTTAATTATTTCAACATTGTTTCAGTACTTATATTTAAACTCTTTTATTTACTTTGTTAAAATAAATGCAACCACAAAGTCTTGAATAAGAAAATTATCAATGATTAAGAACACCCAAAGTAACCACAAGGTGACGCATGCCGTTGACATTTGACAACATGTCAAAAAGCTTTATAAAAAGTAAACTGAAAAATTTTACGTACTCACACACACTCACATGTAAATGTAAATTTTGATATGTCATGACAATACATTCACACAATGCCTAAGACGACATTACAGAAGTACCAAGACATAATAAAACCAAACAAGTTCAGCTTAGATATGTTAAGTTGAGTTTGCGTTTGAGTTGAGTCAACTCAAGTCAAACGGTCACTCCTCATGTGGCTTGTTAGCACACGTAACTTTGTGGTCAGTAGCAGCTTTTTGGGCAAACCGTAGGCACTACAAAACGTGCCAAGAGGCTTGCAACAGTATTACAATTGTTACTGTCGGTAAGCAGACAATTTGAGAACAATACAACCCTAAGATCATATGTAATTGTCATGTCAATTTTGTGCAAAATTTTGAACTAAGTTCAATTCTTGTGTAGCTAGGAAGGTTTTGTTTCTGTCACATTTTAAACATTGATTATCAGGAGACACATTAAGCAATTAGCAAATCAACTCACATGCGGTTTTGGACTTTTCATGGCGTTGATGGTAAAAGAGAACGGAAAAGTTCATAGTTCAGACATTTGCTATTGCCAAAATTGTCAAAAGCTTTGAGGCCTTTACAATATTAATATGACATTGAATGAATTACATAGAGAGAAATTTGACTATCTCATAGTGTTTTTGTGAGGAGGTGTAAATTACTTAATATATACATACACTCATGTAATTACTTTGATATGATATAAAATGACATTTTATGTTAAAAAAATCATAACATAAAAACAAATAAACTCTTAATACGATGGTATTGATTGTACTTTAAAAAATTTAACACTCATTTCGAGACACCGAAACTTACACACATTCCTTTCATCCTATTTTGGTAACAAATAAATATAATTGTAAACATAATTTTGACAACAATCATGATTTTTACATAAATTTTTTTTTAATAATCAAAGAATTCCCGTACCACCCAACTGTATTCGAAAAAACCATCTACAACAAATTTGAACTTAGCAACTTAAAACCCGAAAACAACGGCTGATGGACACATAGACTTGACCTAATTGGTTTTCCTCATAATGCTACCAATATGTGGTACAAAAGTTAAGACCTAGTGGCATTACCTGTTCACACTCAAAGGGTAACATTCTGGTCCAAAAATAATTTTGTAAATAAAGTCATTGCATCTGTTTGTAAGTGAAAGTAAAAGTATCTAATGCCCTTGATGTATTTATATCAAACTCTCGGAACATAAACCTTTTTCAACTAGCAGTACAGCATCTAATTTACATATAAAATAAAACGTATAAATAATGGTTGGCAATCATCAAGGATAAATACAATAGAAAAAGAACAACAATCCTCCCTACAGAATATTGTGTGACATCCCAAAGGATTCAGATACTATGGCTTCATTTTACACATCATTTAATGCAAACATCATCATCGACTAAGCATGAAGACCTTTAATTCTAGTTCTTGTTCTGATACTCTTTTCTTTTATGTCAATGTAATGATTTATGAAACACTTTCAACATCGCGATGACGACCAAAATGGAATTTTTCACTTGACTCATCTATCTTGCATTATTCAACTTCCAGTTCAATGAATTCAATTTGATGTTGATTGTGCATTTGGATAAATTATAAAGTGTTAACAAGAAAATATTTTGTGAAAATAAAAACAATCGGGAAGAAGCATATGGCGTGATGTTGCATGTTGTTAAGTCAAATTAAATATGTGCATTTTTAAGCGAACATAAACATTTTAATGCATACAACATACATACATTTATACACATATAAATTTATGTATATATGATATTATTATAGTATTATAATAGATAGATAGGCACAAATAAAACAGAGAAAAATTGAATTTCGACATATGCTAAACTTCTCAAAGCCAAAAAGTGCTTAGGCCCTTCTTATTCTCATAACTTAAAGACAAAAATGTTAATAATTTAGTTTTAATGTGACTTCTGCAAATAAAATTGACAACACGCAAACGGCTCATTAGGCGCACCTTGGAATAATTGAATCTATATCTATTCCACAATATAATGCATGTAGCTGTAAGGTGCCGAAGAGTTGCAAAAATCAACTACAAAACTTGCACAGTTGTGCTTCATTTCCTGACTTACATATCTATATACACGTATACATAGGTGCAGCCTCATAGTATAGTAAAGTCTAGTGGAAGGGGACAGACCCTAACGTCATTCGCGTTGGCAATTAATAAACTTTACAGCTCATTATTAAACCTTATTTTCTTTCAACATATGCAGTAACTTAGCCGGCAGAGGCAGTAGTTTTAACGTAGTGCCATTGAAGCCTTTACTTTGTACAATTGTTTTTGCAGTTCCTCATCATCATCATAATCATCATGGTCGTTATCATCGCTAGAGCCATTGACGTAATTGCATTAGCGCATATTAGTTGCAGTAATAATTCATTTTAACTCATCTTCGCGTCAATTAAAAAGTAACATGTCTGCTATCACCTTTCGATCTGATGATGAGTAAATTGCATGAGCGTAGATAACGCTTCGTTTGCGAATAATTTAAGCACAACCCGCACGGCATTCCGTTAAACTGGAATATTTTTTAAAGCTCTTAAGAAATTTACAACAAAGTTGTAAATAAGTTTTTTTTTTTTTGTTTTGTAAAATGTATTATCGAACTCAGAATAAAACTTACAATACAAAAAGCAGAAACATCTGTGAAAGTTTTGATCTTAATCATAAAGCCAAACTGATATTATTACTAACATATGCCTTATCATCGTAAAAATATGGACAGTTACAGTGACAGTAACATAACTTCAAACATGTAATCGTTTTAGAATTACATTTGAAATGATTTAAGCAAAAAAAGCTAATTCCTTTACCCCTTCCCCTTGATCCGTAAATACAATTTGCAGCCACCAAATCATTAATCAACTCAGTGGTCTGAAAGCCGACTCCGAATGAGTTGATCATCAATTACAGCCAAATCGCGATAAATCGTAATTGCAAGGGAACAGCACTTTTTACGAATTATTGAGGTTTTCTAATTATCGAGGTACGAATTATGGCGATTCGACTGTATATTCACCAAATCAGAAAGTGAAATCTATCCCTTTTAATGAGTCAATGTGTAATTTTAAAAAAGGAACTTATTTGTCATTGATAAACTTCAAAGCAAAGAACTCAGTTTAAGTGGAGATTTAATGTTGTAATATTGACAAAACCAAGCCAAAGGAATGGGTTAAAAGGGCGCTATTATTGTATTGACTTAAGCACGTGAAACTCAGTTTAAAGAAACTCGCTAATATAAAAGAAAAACATGGTCGAATAGGAAAAAGAGCACTAACACAAGGTAAGACCAAAAAATCTTGAGAAATATCTTACAGATCGTTTTAAAAATGCAGCCACATTAGATCACAAGAAAAATGAAAATGAGTGAAAAATGACTAAACGATGTAGGTATGATGGCAAGTAAATCTTCAAAATATGTACCGACTAAAAAGAAAACTGAAACAGAAACAGAAAATTGGACAGAATCCGATTGGTCACATGACATTTATAGAAGTTTGCATTGTACCCACTGTCAAGCCTTATGTGATGATATGGCGATGCATTTCCAATTAGAATAACACGGTATTTATATTGATGCTGCAGGATAAATATAAACATCTAATATTCAATTTAGTAGTACCAAGTTTAGAGTCTGAGAATGGCGCTACAAACTACTAAACACAATTTTTAAAAATACAACAACGTATTATATTATTACCCGACTACGCCTAAGCAAAAAGGAGGGTTATGATTTTGATCGGTATTATGGATATTTATCTCTTCTTTCATAACTTATGATTATTTGACAAATCAGCTATCATTGGAAGTCCGCTGGTTATACAAGTAAGTTAACGATGCATTGTTGGGTATCAAATGAAATGGCTTAATTAGCACATTTCAAAAATATATTGTTAGCTTTTGCTGACGGCTTCGCTTGCATGTCACCCGATGGCTGGAAATAATTTCTAAAATCACCCCTAAGATATGAGCCAAACATATTTTTTGTCTCTCAAAATATACATGCAATACAAAAAGTAAGTTCAAAAACTAAAATCTCACTACTGAAAAATCACACTCTAAAAAGTATGAAGCAAGAAAATATTCTCATGTGAAATTATTATATACAAACTATTCAAGATTTATCGTCTATTATTAAATAATCAACTTATATTTAATATATTTTAATATACTTAATACACATTCATAGTGACGTTCAGAGGATAGCCGTGGACGGGTTTTAGTTTTTTAACTTACTTTTTCTTATCTATATACAATATATAAAATCGTAGACGACTGTTTTGTGCACGCTAATCTCAGAAACGACTTAACCAATTTGAATGCGGCTTTCACTGGTAGGTATATTGTAGAAAACTTCCTCTAACATAGAGCGTATATTTAATCAGAATCGACTCACTAAATCAAAATATATTAATTATAATTAATTTTTCATACAAAGACAAACAAACTAAAGAATATTTTTTAGTTGGCTTTGCCTAAATAGCTTCAGTATGTATAATAAGAAAAAAACTTCAGTATAATAATAATAAATATTTAGAGAGCAGAATGTAATAGTCCAAGCAGACAAAAGTTAAAGAGTATGTTTGAGTACATGAATACTGTTAATTTTAACTCTTGCTTTTCTTTTTGTTTGTTGATCATTATCATCATCATTAACATCAAAACTTAATCATACAATTTTACTTATTTATATTTACTGTTTGAAAGGCCACAGCAAAGCGTGGCTGGGCAAAGCTAGTTGAAAATAAATCTAACAGAAAATTAATTTATTGATTTCATATTTAAATATTTTAAGTACTTTAATTTTCAGAATCGGTTTAAAACAAAATATCGTAATGAGGTGTTCTTTTCAAGAATATTTTGCAAAATAAACTATATAATTTTTTTCCAGTATATTTTACAATTTTGTTAAAACGTTCAAAATACGGCAAATCTGCACTGTGATTTTTTTAGTGGGTGTGCGCAAAAAAAAAAAAAAAAAATCGTACAATAATTTTTTTATAAGCTTATTTTTTTGTATAAACTCCATTACTCCATTAAGTATATGAAATTCAAACTCAATAAAGAAAGCAAATCAATTTTTTTTTTAATTATAGAGTGGGACTTGCAAACCGAGTTCTGCACGGGGAACATTTATTTTGTTTTTTAGTGAAACTTCTTTAGCGTAGGGGAGTAAATCCAAAAAAAAAATACAATATGAAAATGAAATGTGACGAAAATCAAAATTTGGCGATGTTACTATTATATTGGAGCTATTTAGGAAAGTACAATATGAAAGTGAAACTTCTAAATAATAATTCAGAACATTGTAGTGTTATATTGTTTCAATACAAAAGAGTTTTGTATTGTTTTTTCGGTCATTCGGCCACTTGTTCGTAAGTTCTTTCGCAAATTAAACACAATAAGTAAAGCATTTTTTAGCTCTCTCTTACTCATGCACAAGCATTCATTCTCTACGCTGCAGACGAGCACGCGCTACGTCTCTGAAGCAGCATCGCATTTTGATTGTCGTCACATTTCATTTTCTAATTTTTGAGGCATACTACTTAATTTTATTTTCGATGTTGAGGAATAGATTGTATTATTCTAGAACCTAGAAAAAAGTAATATATTAGTTTAGCTTAAAAATCATTTTTTTGAAATAAATATTAGCAAATATTACAATATAATAATGTATTTGTATTAAATGTATCGGGTAAATGTATTGATCCTACACACAATTGGTTGAAGTAATGATTTCAATTTGAATTTGTATTTGAGAGCTTTGACAACTTACTTTTTATAAAGATTCTCTATGACACATACTGACCTTAATTTTTGCAGTTATCAATAATTTGCCACTATTAACCGTATTTTTAAGATGTATTCAAAACTGTGAAAATTGTGGTGTGCGACCGAAAATATGGTCCATAAAGGGATACTTACTTCTGAATTTTCCTTAAAATACACTTGCATTTTGTGCAACAGCCTTGTATAATATATATTTTAGGTATTGGATAAAATAGCTTCATCTGGAAATAGAAAAAATGATAATGTACAATAAACTTATTCAAAATCTCAATAACTCAGACCCAGTTCTCCGGTAAATCAAACAAATAGACATGCTCAGATAGATTTCACTCGCGGAGCTAATTATGCAATTATAAACTTCGTGGTGCCTTAGATGTTTCTTCTATGCGTTACAAACATCAGAATTCAGTGATAATGTACTGCACACTAGTGTGAAATGTATAATAAAATTAGAACTTATTTTCAACTTGAGTAACTTTTGCCTTTTGGTTACTAAAAACGACAAATAACAACAGCAGCAGACAATTAAACCGGTTAATGAGGCCATAGATAACAAAAATAAACTGTCAGCTTAGAAACCCAAAAAACGAAGCTTCATTGTAAATTGAGAGCAAGAAATTCACTTTAATTGAACATTAACAAATAAAGTTGCCAAAATACTTACAATTTATTTTAGAGTGTGTATGTCCAATAAAAAAAAAGGCTAACAAGGAAAGAAGATGTACAAGTAATACTAAACAAAAAGCAACCCTTTTCGTCTAAATAAAACCAAGGAAAATAACATATAGACTGACAAATAAACAACCTACTTACTTCTAGCGGGCGATTTATAGAGAACAACAAATCGAATCCGGCCCCTGTTTGATTTAAATGGAAACAACAAAAAAGGGTAAAAATGTGCGAAATATCACAACTTGGCACTCGCAATCGTGTCAAACCTTTCGCATAGAGTAAAATGAAATGACTTGATATAATACATAGCGTATAACCTCGACATCGGCATCGGTTACGCCGGATTAGCAACCCTTTTCGTATTTATAAAGCCTCCCTTTTGCAATAATATATATACAAACACGTAAACGCGTATATATATATATATATATATATATATATATTCTGATGGGAAGGCATAAAGTCAGCAAGATTGAGCCAATGAACGCGTATAAATGAGCAATTCATAAAATTGTTACGGTTCATAAATTAAAATTTCATTTTGAAGTATTGGGCGTGAAATTTAGATTAAAAAGTGTTCAGAATAAAGTGCGACCAAGCGAAGATTAGAGAAAGTTGGCACGGGGGCATTTTAAACTTTACTCTTGGGTATCTTATCGCTAAGCAGTCAATTCAACCCAACTCAATGTGGCTCCCTTCGCCTTTGAGTCATGATAATGAGCAAACCTAACACTAGTTTAGATATGTACATATCTCTCACATGCGATCGACGCGGCTGCATGCAGTTGGGAAAAACCCGAGCTGAACCGAACCAACTAATCAAGAACAGGCAACCAAACTTAAAATAAAGTTAAGCCAAACACAAAGTCTTCTATCGTGCGTGTCAAAAAATTCTAATCAAGCATATTCTCACCTCTTCTTTACATATATCGAACAGATTGTGCGTGCTACCTTTTTCATTGTTTTAAACAAAGTCTTGATAGCATCTATGCTTCTTCTCCACGAGTGCAACTAAACATTTCGAGGGGCGTTGTTACTTCTGAACGTTCTGTCGGCGGTCTTTCTTTTGTATTAGTGAAGCGTCTTTACTCCGATTGCTGTTGCTGCATTAGTTTGTCTGTCTGTCTGTATTTTTTTGTCTGACTTACTGTCTCATTTTCCAGCTAGAATATACTGTAACTACATATATACATATGGCTGGATGTGTACCGGTTTAAAGTATTCTTCTGTCTCTGAACGGAGTACATATTTTGCTTTCATATCTGGCATGTGAGAATTTGCTGTAAATCAACCTGTTGCCGCACACGCCGTTCGTTCAACGCTTAGTAAAGAGTTACTCGATTGTGTGCTCAATTGTGGCTAAGACATGCCAAGAAATAAAAACTACAGCGACAAGAATCTCAACGTCGAAAACCGACGGCATCTGAAACAGGTTAATCTATTTTAAATCGACTTTGATGTTATTTTGATCGTTGTTTCTGTTTTGTTTTTATTGTACACACCGATGGCCGTATCGCTCCTCCTGGGAAGTATATTCGTCTTTCTAATGCTCGTTTTCCTTCTATCGAGAAAATATTTTTGACGGTTGAACTTGATGGGTGATTTTAATAATGATGTGTCGCTGTGACCGCTCAGAATTATTTTTATGGACAGAGACAGTTCATTATAAATTAACATTCAATTCGATATTTCAACTCTAGAAAGAAAAGTGACTGACTTCCAACTAGGCAATTGATATGTTGTTGGCATCTTTGATATGATTCGATTTGATTTATGCCTATTCTGTTTTAATGAAACACCTAACATTTTGCACCGAAAGTCTTACATTGTATTTTCCAGAGGAATATGTAGCTTAAAAATTTTAAATTAAGTTACCATTCCTCCTTACACGTTCTTTTCTTCCAATATTAGTATAGTTTTCGTATATTTTAAAGTATCATAAAAAATACACGTGATGTCCATACAAAAACTCAAAAATAGTCAACCACTCTCTTTATTTTTGTTGTTTACATTTTTTATACATATCAGTTTATAAAAGATTCAAATGGATGCTAGTGAACATACATATTAAATATAAGCTTTAAGGGGTAATCGCCAGTGGGATATCAACAAAGAAGGGACTTGGAAATTTAAAACTATTTCGCACAGTTTAGAAACGTTTTAATCCGCACACCAAATTCTTATAGCATTTTTGAAAAGATGTGCAGACAAAAATTCAGCATTAGTCCAAACAACATTGAAATCAGCAACAAAGGTTAGCGCAAAGCAGATTTCTTACCAATTGTAAAAGTTTACTCAATATCAACATTTTTTGTTTTTATCCATCCATTGATACTTATCAATCGAGTTTGCATAGGAATCATAGTCGTTTTAATGTTTCAAGCATTTATCTATTTAATTTCAACTTAACACTTTTTTTTTAAATATTCACAATATTCAAATTTTTTTTTTCTCTATTAAAATTACAAATTTACACACAATACTTGTCGATCATTTTCCACATGACTTCAAATAAAATACATAAATAAACCAAGCGAAGACCAGAAGCTGCACAGAAGTCATTTCGTTACACCACTTGCAGCACAGCAAGTACTACTTACGAGTATAAGAACAAGTTCAAATATAAAACAAGTGCAGATACAAAGCCATTGAAATGATTTATTTGTGAACTTGTCTGGTGTTCCATGTGAATGACAATCGTGGCGATGCGTTGCGCTTATTTACGACAACGTGCGCGCAGGCAAATTAAATGAATGACTGAAAAAGTGACGGAGTTAGTAGTATGTACATAGTGAGTGAGTGACTAAGTGAGTGAGTGAGTGACTGAATCAAGTTGGCGGCAGTGCACTTAAATGCGCAATAATTGCAACGAAAGAGTATAAAAACTCTTTTGACAAGAAGTGATCATACAATGAGGGGGATCCAAGAAGATCTGCAGATCAGCTTTGGATCAGTTTACGCAACGCAAAAGTTACACATGTCAAATGATGAATTACAAACGGAAGAATGCTATATATCCAAATTATGTCTCTTTTCTTCTTGTTTCTCTCCCATCATCTCTCATCCTATCTGATTTTTCCAACTACTTATGTGTCAGCCAGCGAAGAATAGCGATGAGAATAGTTTAAAACTTCACAGGAAACGATTCAATTATGAGATAGGTTAAGATGAGAGAAGTTATACTAAGTATAGACTCACGCATTAGCCTAAGATCTTCAAATCACTTTCAGCTATGCTGATACATCGCTAATTACCTAGTTAAACTGTCAAATTGACAGATGACAGTTGTGTCGGCGAGTTAACCTTGCTCTCACCATCCTCTCTGACTTTTCCATTAAAAATATACATTAAATATGCCCGTACATTTTGCAACATTTTTATTTATCACAAAACGTTGCAATTTCTGTCAAATTGCTGTCATATGGAAGCTACCAATATGTTCGGCAACATAATTACGAATACGCCTTATTAGCCCAGCCGACCAACTAACAACAACTAATTCTCGGAAATGCAATCTTTTGTTGATTTACATCTATACAAAAGCATATAATAAGTTCGTTCATATACAACATGTGTTGTAGTAAATTGTTGTTAGTTTGCGATTTTATAATAAATTATGCAAACGTGTGAACAATTTTAATTGGGTGTAATGCACTTGAGTTGCCTTTTACGATATATTGTTCCACTTTCTGACTTGACTTTGAACTATTGGCATTTCTAGCTATTATTTTTTATTTTTGGTCTGTTTTAATTACAAGTTTAATTAAGTATATCTCTTCAGTACAATTATATTCGCCATGACAATTAAATTGTCACAAATAGAGGAAAAAAAAACTTTGAGATACAGAGGGAAATGCCACTTGTGTTATGACAGAACAATTATAGCTGTCAATCGTGACAGTTGACGGTTTGAGTTGATTGAATATTGTGTATGGCGAGTATTATAAGTACTAAATCTGGAGCACTGGACAAACTTTCCGTTTGTGGTTAATGTAGAAAAATAGATTTTTAAACTAAAACTTGTAGTTCCATAGCTATGAAATCGACCACCCCGTTAATGTTATGTTAAAAGCTACTCAAAAATGCATGTCGCTTGATATAGAACTATTATTACCCGTTTAGGATAAACGGTTTAGCATTGGACATTATTAATAAAATTAAAATCATCTTTTATCACTTTTTACTTTTACTTTTTTAGAGCGTAGCTCTTTTATTTGCGTTACGGCATGAGTGAAATATCAAAAAATGTTTCTAAGAATCGTCACATTTTTTTCTTTGGGTTAGAGTGTCGGGCTGGCAAACCGATGGAATAGGGTTAGAATCCTGCTTTGGAAATATATTTTTATTTTTTTATTGAAATGATAGTTTTTTATTATTTTGAAGCTATTTAGGCAAAAAGAATTAAAATGTCTGCGTGCTGTAGTTGTTAGAGAGTAGGACTGGCAAACCGAGGGGTTCGAATCCTGCATTAGGAATATTTTTTTTATTTTTTTTTTATTCGTATATTAAAAATGATTGCTTTTAACTTGTTTTGTGTAAATTTAAATTACTAGCTTTCCACAGCCACGCTTTGCTGTGGCCTTTTAAACAATAAATATAAATAAGTAAAAACAAAAAAGAACGTTTTCTTCGACTACCCGAGGATGAAATACTCTTCACGGGACGCAGTGAATGTTTCATTGTAGTATTCAAATTGGTGGTTTGTATGGGGGGTACCCCCCTAGTGGTCCGATGGAGCTGGTTCCGACAAATGTGTTGCACCTTTCTTGGAAACTGATAGTGTCAAAGTTTCAGTTCGATGGGACAAAAATCAAAAAAGGTTTTCTAAGAAGATGATTTCAAATGGGTGGTTTGTATGGAAGGTACTCACCTCCCCTTAGTGGTCCGATTGGGCTGGTTCCGAAAAATGTACTGGACCTGTCTTGGAAACTGATAGTGGCCAAGTTTCGGTTCGATAGGACACAAATCAAAAAGTTTTTTTTAATAAGAACATGAATTCAAATGGGTGGTTTGTATTGGAGGTACCCCTCCTAGTGGTCCGATTCGGGTGGTTCCGACATATGTAGTGCGTATGGTAAAAAGAAAGGTTCGTGCGAAATTTCTACTCTCTAGCTCAAAAACTGAGAGACTAGTTTGCATACATACAGACGGACAGACGGACATTGCTTAATCAATTCTTCTAATCGAGCTGATCGAGAATATATGTATATCCTTTATGTCGTCTTTTTTTGACAAAAGTTAAGGTGTATGTGTGAGTTCACGAATTTCGTAAAGACTTACATGCTGTTAATTTTAATTGTTGCTTTACTTTTGGTTTGTTGATCATTATCATCATCATGTTTATTTGTTGATCATTATCATCATTATGTTTGCAAAACTTAATCATTTCATTATACTCTTCACGGAAGTGAATAGTATTATAAGTTTGTCATGAAGTTTGTAACATCATTATGTTTATTCGTTGATCATTATCATCATTATGTTTGCAAAACTTAATCTTTTCATTATACTCTTCACGTGTGAATAGTATCATAAGTCTGTCATGAAGTTTGTAGCCTACATTGGAGACCCCATAAAGCATATATATATATTTGATAAGCTTGACGAAACGCGTTGATGAAGCCATGGCCGCCTTTCCGTATGTATGTATGCAAACTAGTCCCTCAGTTTTTGAGCTAGACATTTGTCGGAACCAGCCGAACATTTGTCGGAACCAGCCGAACTAGCTGACCACAAGGTCATAAACAGTCTGATACCGCCCATACAAACCCACCATTAAAATTCGGGTTCTTATTGGAAAAACGTTTTATGTTTTTTGTACCATCGAACTGAAATTTTGACAAGTATAAGTTTCCAACAAACGCACTGGAGATTCTTCGGAACCATCCGAATCGGAGCACTAGGGGGAGTTTTTTTGTGTTATCTATCTGAAATTTGAGCAGTATAATGTATCTTAACCATATTTCACAACCGTGTAGATTTCAAGACCCTATGATTTCTGGATCGTAAAGCTCCCATATTTCGCTCTTAGTGTTGAAATGAGCTATGTGTACTGACTATACCTTAAACATAAGTTAAATCAATAATCAAATATTTCTGAATGAGTGTTGGCAAAAACGATTTTTAGAAGGTGTGTGAAGGGTATTTCAACTTCGGCATAGGCGAAGTTATAGGTCTTTTATTTGTTTTATAGTCATTTACATATGAAATAATAATTTCTTACACACAAATTAAGTCGACAAAATTTTGCAAAACTGTAAAAATGATATTAAAAAGCGGTTTATATGATGTTATTGTCTTATTAATGTGCTTGAGTTTGATTAAAGAAACAAAATATGATTTTAAAATCAAGTTTTTTAATATTTTTTTGACATTTGTTTAATATTTTATGAATATTAAGTTTCCTAATCATAATTTTCTCAAATCCTTATTTCCTACATTGTTAATGCCACTTAGTTTTAATTGAAATTTTGGACTTTCAAAGAGTTTAGACTATCAGACATGAGTGCTCGTAGCTTATTAAAGATATTGGGTTGGTGGAAAAGTAACTTCCGAAAATTTGAATTGCTAGATTTAAAAAGCGACATCTCTGTAAGTATTAAATCGATCTGGGAATGCTATACAACAATGAAAATGTGGCAACTTTAGTAAAACCATGCTGCTAAAACAATGAACAAGTGATTAATTATTAAATTTGCTGCCTTTGCGGAAAGGAAATGAGTACCGAAACAGAGAAAATTCGTTTAAATATATTGTATTTCTATGAAAGTGAAAGCTCATAAAAATAATTTGTACACATCATGGGGAAGGTACTTTATCAGAACGATCAGTTCGAAAATGGTTTGCGCGATTTCGTTCGGGAAATTTCGAGGTGAAAGACGCGCCTCGGTCTGGTCGGCCTTGCACCGAAAAAGTTGGCCAAAATATCGAAAAGGTGGGGAATAACCGGCACATAAGTACTCGTGACATCGCTAAGGATCTTAGTATCCACTAAACGACAGTTTCAGACCATTTGAAAAGGGCGGGCTATGCAAAAAATCTGGATCTTTGAGTACCACACAATTTGACAGAAAAAAATCTTATTGATCGCATTTCAATTTGATAAATGTTACTGAAACGGAATGATTTGCAACCTTTTCTATTCAAATTGATAACTGGCGATGAAAAATTGGTAGCATACGACAATAATGTGAGAAAAAGGTCATGGTCTAAACAAGGAGCCCGCCCAAACCATTGCAAAGCCGGTTGCTGTGCATTTGGTGGGATTGCAAAGTTGTCAACAACTAACAAGACTAAATGCAGCGTTGAAGGAAAAACGGCCACAATTGGTGAACAGAAAAGGCATAGTCTTTCACCACGACAACGCTAGGCCACACACATCATTGATTACTCAGCAAAAATTGAGGGAATTCGGCTGGAAAGTGTTAATGCACCCACCATATAGTCCGGACCTAGCACCATCTGATTACCGTTTATTTCGCTCCTTGCAGAATTATCTTGATGGCGTAACAATGAATTCCCCAAGCAACTGCCAAACGGTATTGCGCCAGTTTTTTGATCAGAAATCCCAGAATTTCTACAAAGACGGGTTTTACCCGAAAGATGGCTTAAGGATATCAAAAACAATGGAAAATATTTGATGAAATAAAGTTGCTTTGTTATATGAAAAAATTGTTGAAACATAATTCTCATTTTCGGAAGTTACGTTTCCACCAACCCAATAATTTACTTATATTACTAATTGGCGGTGCAACACACCCATTGTCCTTAACTAACATTTTACAACATGCTACTGCTGGCACTACTGATAGTCCAGTTGAACATACATACATGTATAGGGAGCCGCATCATAAATGCCTGTACCACTCATGTAAGCCATGGAGTGAACGAGTACAGAGACCAATAGTTTAAAACATAATCATCATCGTTATTGGCATCGTTATCGCCAACAACATTTGCGAGAGTAACTAAATCATTATTGTCAGCGTCAATGCGAGTGAGAAGCGACTTGCGTTTTTTGGTTCGTTCATCGTTATTCGGCATTGCAATGACATTAACATGCCAGGGATTACCAACTGTCAGTCGAGTGTCATGCCTGCGGAACATGCATCAACTGAAGTGTTGAACTAATTTAACAGCTGTTGAAAAAACAAACAACCCAAGCTCGAGCTATCACGGCGTGTGTTAAATAAAAAATAAAGCAAAATGCAGAAAAGAGAAAACACTACATATATGAATTCAAAATGAAAAACTAATGCAATTAAAATACTTAAAAACAATGCAAAATACGCTGCGAGCTGCATAAGAACGATCAAACGATCGGACGAACTCACAGTGCAGTAACAATAGTATGCACAAGTATAGTTTTGCTACACAATTAGCTGCACATTAAAAACATAATTATCACTTGCGCCTGTTGTTTCTATATTCATTGCCACAATTGAGTTACGCTAACCTATACCGCAAATAGTTATTCACTTGTTCACCATACAACTCAATCTTATCGAACATGAGTGGGCTGTTTTACTGTTGTTGCTTTTCTGCTTTTGCACTTGCTGCTGGTGCTGATCGTGGCGTTGATCATGCTGTAATTAGAAAATGTTCAGCATAATTGGAATTGTAAATTAGCTTCTTACTACTTACAATGCAACGCGATAAATTGATGCAGACACAATTTTTAGTTAGTTTTGCATATTTATGTACGGGGTTGAGTTGAAAATATGGTTAACCTTAGACGTAAGCAACTTTGCTTAATTTCACAACGATACAATATTCTTGAGTTGTCGCATAAATAACACAAAAATGGGACAAGTCGAACCAGACTCGTACACGGAGGGTTCCGTACCAGATTGGAGTTTGTATGGGAGGTACTCCCCCTAGTGGTCCAATTTGACTGATTCCAACAAATATACCGCGTATTCCGTTTTGGAATAAGAACCTGAATTTTAATGGTGGGTTTGTATGGAAGGTACCCCTCCTAGTTGTGCGATTTGGCTGATTCCAACAGATGTGGAGCGCCTGTATCAAAAACTTATAGTATCAGTTTGATAGAACAAAAAAGTTTTTCTAATAAGAACCTGAATTTTAATGGGGGTTTGTATGGAGGTACCCTCCCTAGTAATCCGATCAAACTGAAATTTCGTCAACATAAGTTTCTGATGTATAGCCACCAACCATCTAAATTTCAAGTTCGTGGAATTACTGGATCGTATAGCTGCCATAAAAAGCAAAATGTTTTTTGTATGGGGACCCCTTTAAGTTTTTGAAAATATTTTAGTTTGAGTATTTGTTGCTGATGCAAGGATAGAAATACACATTCTGTGAATTTCAACTCTTTACCTATTGTGGTTTATGAGATATGACCCGAGGATGGACGGACGGACAACGAAGTCTCTGCAATAGGGTTCGTTTTGGTACCCTTTAGGTCCGGAACACTAAAAAACTATAAAGACATAGGTTTTCCAAGTTTTTGATAAATAATAAACAAAATCTAATCTTCTGACCGAACTTACTTATATTAGTACACGATTCCATTTTGGCGAAAATCAAATAAGTATGAAAATTATATAAATTAATTAATGTTCTATCCGACATAGATACAAAAGGATCTTTTGTGCTATTATGCGCTATGAGGAAAAAAAACTTCCCTTTTGTGTGGCAGTCATCTATCAGATAGATTCATAATCAATTTCATTGAAGTGCAGTTGAAAATGCAATTATCAGAATAATGTAGTATCGTCTATTATCTATTGGTGACAGCAAATTGAGATATACTTCGACAATTAAATGTCGAAATGGTCCAACATCCTTCATTACTATATGATATCAACGAAACCTATCAACAGTGTGGTTCATCTTTACATAAACACAGGTCAGCACCTGTTCAATTACGTAGCTAATTGACTCAACCGATATTAGCTTTTGGTTGCACTTTATAGAGACGGATACCTCCCAAGGGCTGTCTACTTATGCTCTGCCATGACCATTTAACTATTCATTCTTTCATAATGTAACTTCAATTACTATTTTTTGTTTACTTACCTCCTTTCTCCCTTTTCCCCCCTAAGCGTGAGCATGAGTACTTACTTGTATGGTTGAAGGTCCCTTGCTGTAACGACATCAGTAACTTCTAATGTACACATTCATGAAGATATGGGTTTGAAGACGCCATTTTATCCTGTCTTAAAAAGCTTTATATTAGACTAGCTTTACCCGGCGTGCGTTGCTACACCCACTATGCGTTAATTGGGCGTTTCTTCTAAAAAGCTTTTTTGTAAAATGTGTATTTAATAATTTACGTAAATGAACAATATATTTTAATATTCTATTATAACCTAAGCAACTTTAAGATTCCTTTGTTTTTTAAAAAAAAAATTATTAAAATCGGTTCAGTATGTTTTGCGCCAAATGAAAAAATGTTGCAAAAATGACATAAAACTATCTACATTTGGACATTTGGAACAGCACCACCTACCAGATCAAAATGTAGCAAAGAATCTGACTAACCGTTCTCGAGTTTGGCGGAGTCATATATTCTTGATCAGCTCTATTAGACGAATTGATTAAGCCATGTCCGTCTGTCTTTCTGTCCGTCTGTCCATCAGTATGTATGCAAACTAGTCCCTCAGTTTTTGAGCTAGATAGCTGAAATTTTGCACAAACTTTCCTTTTTACCATACGCAGTACATTTTTCGGAACCACCCGAATAGGACCACTAGGAGGGGTATCTCCCACACAAACCACCCATTTGTATTCATGTTCTTATTAGAAAAACTTTTTGATTTATGTCCTATCGAACCGAAACTTGGCCACTATCAGTTTCCAAGACAGGTCCAGGACATTTTTCGGAACCAGCCCAATCGGACCACTAAGGGGAGGTGAGTACCTCCCATACAAACCACCCATTTGAATTCATGTTCTTATTAGAAAAGCTTTTTTTGTTTTTGGTCCTATCGAATTAAAACTTGGATACTATCAGATTCCAAGACAGGCCCAAGACATTTTTCGGAACCAGCCCAATCGGACCACTAGGGGGACGGGAGGCACTTCCCATACAAACCACCCATTTGAAATCATGTTCTCATTAGAAAAACTTTCTTGATTTTTGTCCTAACGAACTGAAACTTCGACACTATCAGTTTCCAAGAAAGGTGCAACACATTTGTCGGAACCAGCCCAATCGGACCTTCCATACAAACCACTCATTTGAATACTACAATGAAACATTCACTGCGTCCCGTGAAGAGTATTTCATCTTCAGCATAGTCGAAGATAACGTTCTTTCTTGTTTTTCTATTGGATGAGTGTCGGGCTGGCAAACCGATGGTATAGGGTTCGCATCCTGCATTGAAAATATTTTTTTTTTTTTTTTTTTATATATTGATAGTGTTAATTGAATCTCCTATATAATACATAGGACTAACAATAAGGTTACAAATCTTAAAAAACTAATACACATGAGTCCCTCCTACAATGAAGAGGAAGGAGTTCACTTAGCACTACGAGCCTCTAATTAATCAAAAGGGCAACACGATCGTTACAGATCAGTCGAGATGAGTTTCTTGTATGGACAAGGACTCATGCTAGGGGATTAACATGTCGAACTAATTTATCCATATAAATAGTTTTACGCTTGGAACATTCATCTTTGACAGGTGGTACTTCCATGTCCTTGTGAATGGTTTCATTCCTGATATACCATGGAGCTCCCGTGATTGTTCTAAGTAACTTGGATTGTGCTCTTTGTATAATTTCAATGTTACTCACGCTCGCGGTACTCCACAATTCAGAACCATAAGTCCAAATTGGTTTAATAACAGAGTTATACAGCATCACCTTGTACTCAAGTCTCAGTCCAGATTTAGAATTGATTAGCCAGTGAAGACTTTGAGCCCTTAGTTTCATATGTACCTTTTTAGATTCTATATGCTTCCGCCAGGTGAGCCGTCTGTCCAGGTGAACGCCAAGATAAGTTACCACTTGGGTTTGAGGAATTGTAACACCATTTAATGTTACTGGAGAACAAGTCCGTCGGTTCAATGTAAATGTAATATGCTTACATTTCCCCTCATTGACTTTAATTCTCCAGTTGGATAACCACTCTTTTATTGTTTATTGTATGGGGACTCCTTTAAGTTTTTAAAAATATTTTAGTTTTAGTATTTGATAGATCTGTGAAAATTTCAACTTTCTAACCATTGCGGTTTATGAGATATGACCCGAGGACGGATCTGCACTAGGGTTCCTTTTGGTATCCTTTAGGTCCGGAACCCTAAAAATTGTCATTTTTACACTTAATGAAAGATTTCCTCAACTTAATCATATAACTTGACAATATAAGTATGTACATACAAACTTATGTATATTCAAACGCAATTTCCAGCACCTTATACACTTTACAACAAAAGTTCTATAAGAATCGAGAATTGAGATGCATAAAAGGTAAATCTCATTTCACTTACAATGCATACATTATTGTATATATATATATATATGTATCTACATATGGATAAACTAAAACTATCAGACGATCCAGTCACAAGTCCAATGTCAACAGAACAAATGACAAGCTATACTTTGACATTTATAACAATGAACGTTTTGTTAAAAACATTAAAATAACCAAATTTATTATCTTAACGTCGTCACCAAACATAAACAAGTACATACTTATGTGTATGTAATATATTCAATATATAAAGTTGGTCACCTTTTGATTTAATCCGTTCATTAGATTTACTGATATATGTTGTTGTGATTATGTGCGTTCATTAAATAATGGGACAATGAAGAAATGCTGATGATGATGGTAGTGGTAATCTTAGTTTATTCTTTTCTTCTTTCTTTTGTTGGAATGACAATGGATGGATAACTGAATCGATGGTTAGATGTATGCATAGCTGGTAATGGTTGATAGCTTGACAACTTTTTGTTATACAAGTTCAATATTTTGATGTTTTTATTGCCTATGATATGTAAATAATCTTTGTGCGTTTAATTAAATTCTAATTTATAACTTTTTATCGGCTTTTATAGAGTGTTTTCATGTTTGAAAATAACAATATATTAACGTTTAGTTTAGATTGTAGTTCACTTTTATATTGTTATAAATCTCTTTTTGATTTCATATCTTTCTTTTTACTTTTATGTTTGCATCATAGATTTTTAAATCTAAAGGATTCAATAATACAAGTGTAATGATATAATATTTTGTTCGTGGAAAAAAAAAATTTTTTTTTTTTTCGTTCTGTTACGCGTTGATATATAAATTTTTTCATTAAAGTCTGCAAGCGATTTCCATAAAATTTAATACAGCAACGAAATAAGAGGAAAAGGCCAATAGTACCGGCTAGCAAGCTTTTTTTGTATGCGTAAAAGTGAAAAAACTTTCAACAAACATTTTGTTTGGGTTTAGAACCCTCATGTCACCCACAACGGTATCGGAAAGTAAAGTAAAATTCAACTGCAGCTCACACTAAAGCTTTATAAAATAAAATTTTATGGCTCGCAGGTGGCGCCATTAAATCATCTCTCAAGTTTTTGTAACCACTTAAGGGGAAAAGAATTAAAACCAAAATAAGTTATGTATCGAAATTTGTATACTATTTATGCAGTGAATGGTAAATATGGGTTATAGGTTTGTCTTGAACTTTGTAGATAGAAGGTGAAATCGGTGACCCCATAAAATATATATATTCTTGATTAGCTCGACGAATTGAGTTGATTACGCTATGCCCGTCTGTTAGACATGCTGTTAGAAATGCTGGGTCATAAGCCGCAATAAAAAAGTTTTGGGAACATATCAACCTGATCAGTTCCTCATAACACTCAACACAAATAATCATCATGATGCTTATATGTATATAACATATGTATATTTTTTAGGATTCCGGACCCAATGGCTACTCAACAGAACCCTACTACTAAGGCTACGCTATCCGTCCGTCCGTACTCGGGCTCTATTTCATGAAAGGTAGGCAAGGACCAATAAATGTTTTTTTTTGTTTGTTTATTATTTATAATGTTTATCGCAGTTGTTCTCCATGACACATTTTAATGGTTATATACATGTATAATATTGAAATGTGTTAGTTACTATCGAAATATTTCTATGTGAGCAATACGATCCGGTAATGGTGGAAATGGATTAAAATTATACTCCCATACAAACCCACCAATAATAAGTAGGTTCTTATTAGAAAAACTTTTTTATTTTTGGTATTATTGAACTGAAAATCGGACTCTATATGTAATTTTGTAATCAGTGTTTATTATTATTTCAAGACCTTATGATTACTGGGTCGTATAACTCCAATAAAAACCAAAATTAAAATTCATTTTCTTATTTGGAAAACTTTTTTTTTTTTTGGATCATCGAACTGAAACTCTCTAAACATGCAAATTGCAAAAACCTAGGATTACTGGATTACCATATAAATATTTCTTTATCATTGTTGAAATGCTGTATGTTCACTGACTCTACTTTACGCAGTTAAGTTATATCAATAATGAAATATTTCTGTTTGCTCAATCACAGGAGCGTAGGCAAAACCGTTTCATAGGGGTGCGTGAAGAGTATAACAACTTCATATGCAATCTTTTTTAGGGTTCCGGACCTAAAGGGTACCAAAAGAAACCCTATTGCAGAGACTTCGTTGTCCGTCTGTCCGTCCGTCCATCCTCGGGTCATATCTCATAAGCCACAATAGCTAAAAAGTTGAAATTTTCACAGAATGTGTATTTCTATCCGGGCATCAACAAATACTAAAACTAAAATATTTTCAAAAACATAAGAAGCATTTTGGTTTGTATGGCAGTTATACGATCCAGTAATCCCACAATCTTGACATTTGGATGGTTAGTGGCTATACATCAGAAACTTATATTGTCGAAATTTCAGTTTGATCGGATTACTATGGAGGGTACCTTCTATACAAACCCACCATTAAAATTCAGGTTCTTATCAGAAAAACTTTTTTGTTTTTTGGACTATTGAACTGAAATTTAGGCACTATAAGTTTCTGATATAGGCGCGGTACATTTCTTGGGATCAGCCAAATTGCCCATCTAGGAGGGGTACCTCCCATACAAACACACCATTAAAATTCAGGTTCTTATTCGAAAAACTTTTTTGTCGTTGAGACTATTGAACTTGAATTTAGGCACTATTAATTTTTAATATATGTTCGGTACATTTGTTGGAATCAGTCAAATCGGACCACTAGGGGGTTTACCTCCCATACAAACCCCAACCTGGTATGAAACCCTCCGTGTACGAGTCTGACTCGCACTTGGCCCGTTTTTCCTGTTTTATATTCATATTTGTTGTACGTACAAATATGTACGGACCATATTCATACATGGAACATGTTAGAGATATATAACATGAGATACGAGTAGATCTTTATTTTCAACTTAGAGTACATTTAAAACGCATGACAATTTGTTATTACATTATTATGGGTATAGTGTATTCACAATGACAATCAAGTGAATGGTAGGAATCCATATTTATGACATCTGTGAGTGGCATATTCTCTTATTTGCTTATATTAAACATCGAATTTAATTGAATAGCTTTTTTATTGTATTTTTGGAATAAACTTCTCACCTTTAATACGATATCTTTCAAGCTTTTGTACAAAGCACCACACACCACAAATCAAAGACTTGGAAATTCGAAACAGGTATTCCAATATAAATTTTAATTTGGGCGGGGTCCTTATTTTGCAACATTGGGGTATATTTACACAATCAGTCAATTGCTTTTTTGGTTGATGAGAAGGACGGGAAATTCGTCGGTAATAACAAACAGCAACAAAAACCAAGGGATTCTGTGTCTCGTGTCCCCTGCTGACAATCAAAATAATGAGTCGATTCATTCCTTTCATTGTTGCTTTTCAAAGAAGAATACATAATTGTGACGTTATACAGAAAAATACAAGTCATATTCAGAATCCTATTGCTCTAATATTTATATAGTTTCTATACACAAACATTCAAAAACTTTTTATCGCAAGTTTTTTTATTTATATTCATGTGAACCATAACTTTCATCCATCTATCTTTAGGCTCAACTAAAGATTTTATAACATAAAGAGAATTAAGTAAAAACTTGGTAAATCGAGTAAAAGAAATTTTAATATAAGTAGTATTATATGATTAGATGTACTAGAATAGTGTGTGTATCATTATTTCACACTACTCTATTAGTATATACAAAATATGAATTAGTTTTAATGTCCAACCATCGTTTAGGCAAAATTAATTCATTGATGTAGTAGTCTTTATAGTTGAACACTTTTTTTTTTTATAAACCCTATATTACATATCGATGCACAAATTGTCAAAACAGTAGTGTTAGTAATGCTTATATATACTTCTTAAATAATAAATAATTTTAATTGGAAGGAATGTAAAAGTGATGGAACAGGAGGGTTAGCTCTTCTAGTAATCTAAGAATTCTGATTTCGGAGCAGTTAGTGCGCTATCAATGAATAAAAATATACCGTATCTGTAAGAAATTTCAGAACTATGCTACAGAAACTTCGACACCACGACTATGCATATAATACGCGCAAATGCAGTGCCCAATAAATGGAACGATGGTATGGGACTTTATGACGCCTATCGTTCAGTGATTTAACAGACAAAATGATATACAAAAATAATTTGTCAAAAAACGCAGTTGTTTACACTTTTGATAAAGTTAGACGAACTAACTTTATTTAACAACAAGTGTAGAAACACTGCACACTATTAATTTGATTAACTATACACCGCAAATAAAACTCTGATGTGACACGTGTTACCTATGCACAAAGAATGAAAAATAATTTTATAGACTTGAAGATTTCAACGATCAGAAAGAAGATCGTCGGCATAGCAACAGAGGACCATGTTAATTAAACTGAAATCAACCTGAAAAGAAAACACCCTCTGGATCTCCCGTTCCGCTTCCCGCACTAGTTATCCACCGATGGTATCTGCTTCTAAAGATATCTTCAGCCGATTAAAAAAAAACAAGTAGTTTTCCAGTCCATTCAATCTCGCTTATAGTCGTCATTTACCAGACAGACAGATTGGAGATGTGTATAAAGCAGAATACAAAAACATAAGAAAATTAAAGAGATAAGGTTGTCTAGGACAAATCCATTTATTTTAAAAACTATCTTAAATACAAACAATTCATATACAAACATTTCTTCATAATTTCTTTGGTATTACTTCATAATAAAGATACGCTGTCACAATGTCAGCTTATTTCGTCAATCTTTTTATAAGTTCGTATTGAAAATTTTTATGGCAAATTTTATATACAATATATAGCAAAATTGATTACTTTTAAATCTTGGGTCCACCGCTTCAAGATATTCTGATTGCCGTTTAGATCCCGCAGATATAATTTCCCTAATTTCCTTACATAAGTTACAAACATAAGCACTGATTTTGTGATACGTTTTATCTGCTATGAGGCAGTCAGCATAATTCGTAAGGAGTTGGGTCTGAAGACAGACTTTACCCCAACTACTATTATGCTTTTTTAATGACATGGTTCTTAAGACAAATTGATGGCATAATTTCAGCAAACCCTGCGGCAACATCATTTTTTGTACGTTACGACGAGGTTGAAACATCAGCAACAATGCCGTCGAAACTTATTGCAACATCTAAAGGGCGAACACTGAACACATCCTTGAACTAAAGGAACAAGAAGCAGCGCAAGAGTTACAAAATTTGATTGCAAAGGCATACAAAGAATTCAATTTCAATCCAATAGCGAAATAAATGCTGAAATAAGTTTCGTAAAAGAGAATGTGGCCCTTCTTTGTACATTAATGCTGCATAATTGTAGCAAGTTCCTTTGGCTTCGTCACTCTTGTTTCAGTGAACGTTGCATTGTGTTGTTTCGTTACGCTTTAGAATCATAATAATGATGATTAGAATAGAAACTCTGCGATTGCAATTACCTTATCTAGACCCAGCCTTCTCCTTTTTGATACGCTTGAAAACCCCCAGAGGTGTTAAAAATTTGAAAATGCAAATGAATGCATAAAACGTAATTTATTTTCCTTTATCATTTTCAACTACACTACTTTTATTTGGAAGTATAATATAGTTATAGGTAACATCTCGTACATAAAAGTTATAAGCTTTTTAGCCGTCATTTCAACAGAAACAACACTTGTACCGCAAGATACAGAAATGCACGACACTTCATTCATTTAGGGAAGTAATCTTTGGCGTATGTTTGCGTAGAGCCAAACAACTCGCACAGTAGCTAGCACAGTTGTCATTTGTTGCAGTGAAAATCTACGTCAAGATTTATATTACATAAAGTTGGCATGCAACGTTAGCCAGTTTCGCGCTGTACATAAATACCACCGTCTTTCGTTAATGTTGCCACTAAATGCTACTGTTTTTCTCAACACTGGTTCAAAGTACAACTTATTCAGACAGCGGCTTCTTAAATGAATCTGCATGCAGCCTCAGTATAGCCTCAAACTTACACACTGCCGTACGTCGAAGTTAATCTTTGCTTCAACGAAAACGGCATTTTAAACCTTCATCTACCCACTTTGCAACTAGGATTGCCAATTTTATGCTTGCTATGTACTTTCTAGCTTTATGGCCTGTCAATAGCTTGGGTTCAAGAGCCCTCAAGAAACTTATCTAAAAGGCTTTCAAATTTAATTAAAATATTTTTTGCTTCTGTCTGTAGCAGAACTGTTTATTGCCAGTTGATTGTAAGAGCATCCAGTTCAAGCAAGACCGACGGTTCTGTTACTTTTTATTGCTGCTTCGCTTTTTAAATCACAAGCTCAAAGCTTCCGCCAAGTAAAACCAATCAATGCCAATCGGAAAGAAAAATAATTTAAAAATTAAGACCACAAAAAAGTAATTATGAATTTTATGATAATTTTATAAAAAAAAACAACAAAAAAAAAATAAAAATAAAATAATTAAAGTAGAAACATGAACCTGTTTGCATGAAAGTAGGCTGCGATCGAGCGGGACAATTGCCAGCTACGAAGATATATTGCGACGTCTTCACAGGAGATGTTACGGCAACAGAAACGCCCAAAATCAACTCAAATGCTAAAAGAGAACCTCAAAAGTTGGCTTCTTATGAAATCAGGCAGCGAACAACATAACAACATTTTTTGCTTTGCCGCACCAACAGCAGAAGCAACAAGAACAGCAGTCGGCCATTCAGTTAGCCCTTAACCAATTTTGGTAGGAGTTGATGCGTTGATGCAATTACACCATAATATTCACACTTTGCGAGGTGAGAAAATTGAGGGCTATTAAAAGATCATAATATCAAGAAGATTGAGTGAAGGCAATATGAATGTAAGAAACTGAACGGAAAAGCTCTGATAGCGGGCAGAGGGAACGATATTATGAACATGATACTGTGTTAAATAAAGATGCTACAAATTATAGGTAACCAAATCAAAAATTTCAAAGTTCTCAATACAAAGTTGTTATTTCTGTTGTAGCTATTGTTTTTAGTAGGTCTGGCTGACACAAATATGAAATACATGCAAAATCCCTCCGACCACCTCTTACAATATTTTTCGTCCGCTTTTGTGTCTTCTACAAAGCTTCATTTGCGTTTCATCTACCCTTTATTACTTATAGTTAATATACATGTTTTTTAATTTAGTGAAAGCAATTTCGGAGAAATATTTCGCAAGTCTCAAGACACATTAAAAGTCTGATTTACAAGAGCGCAGACAAACCACCGTCATCATCGTTCGAGCGGAAAAGAACAAAAGGCACATCCCCTGCTCCAGTATGTTGAATGAACTGTCAGAGTATGAGAAAATCGTTTATTTAGCAATAAAAAAAATTAAAATAAAAATAAAATTGTTTGTTGTCAACATCGTCATAGAGAACATTGTTGCAAGCAACGAAGGACATTGTTGCGAAGGCGAATGATTTAAAACTTTCTCAGATAGTTTTTTACAAAGTCATGTTACTATTTTAAAATCTTTTGAGTGTATGTTGAATGATATTTCGAGGAATTGTAAATTTTTTAACGCAATATGCAGAATACTACTTCAATTGAAGAATGGAACTAAAACTGAAATAATGAAAACTTACGAAAATTCTTAGAACTCCTATTCTATACTTTTCTAAATGCCAAAATTCAAAAATAAAATTCATAATAAAATATTATTTCATAATGTCTCTATTTCATTGTTTTAATTTATTATACACTAGCGTTAACCGGCGTGCGTTGCTACACCCTCTATGCGTTGATTGGGTGTTTCTTATAAAAAGCTTTGTTGTAAAATGTGTAATTAATATATTTTAACATTCTATTATAACCTAAGCAACTTTAAGAATCATTTGTTCTTTTAAAAAAAATAGGTTCAGTATACTTTGCACCAAATAAAAAAAAAATTTAAAAATGGCATAAAACTATCTATATTTGGACAACAGCGCTACCTACCGGATCCAAATGTAGCAAAGAACCTGACTGTAACTCCATGAGTACAACAAAAAAACCAAAAACCATCAAAATTGGTCCAGCCGTTCTTGAGTTTTGCTGGGTCATACTATTTTTTGAGTGCTCTATATCTATCCCGAAGCTGACTGAGGCGATCCTCACGTTCCGTTGACGATTCTTTATCTCTAGCTGAACGTAATCTTTTGGCATTCACTGTACTACGATCTATGTTCGAACGACGACGTCTTCCAGACATGACTTTATAATTTCTTGATAGTAATAATCAGACTTAAATAAAAAAAATCTAAAATCACATTTGAAGAAACTTTGCTGTGTAAACAATGAGAAGCTGGAATATTGTAGTGACAGTAAATGCTTTTTCCATGAATTATAACACTATGCCAACTACATTAATTTTAATGATAGTCATGTAGGTATGCAGGAGTTTGAAGCTTCAGAAAAATATTTTTTTAAATTCAGTGGGTGTTGTTTTGCGCTTAGCACCTAATCTCGTAAAGTTTCTTATGTCATTATGCTTTTTAAACTTATTAATTTGATAGTGCACAGTTTGACGCCATTGAACTCATTTGCAATGTCCTCTACTGCCGTTCCTGCGTTAAACTTTGCTACCATTGAAGATCTGATAACCAAACTCAACCGTTTACCATAAATTTGAATCAATTTTTATTTTTTTTTTCAACGTTTAATATTAATTAAAGTGAAATACAACAGTTGTTTGATTTTCACGTACTCAAAAGTGTAAAAACATTTACACACAGATACCGTCAAAAATTTATGCCAGGCAAAAATTCATTGTAGGCATGCATTCTTATCAGCAGAAAGAGAATGCAAAAGGCAAACGACAAAATAATTGGCATGCATATAGCTGTAAATACGATCTTTTTTTGAGTATCATTTTCGCACCATTATCTAAGCAAAAAAGGTCCGATAGCCACAAATGGTTCATCAATATAGGTTTCCAAGCAAAAAAAAAATTCTAAAAAGTCCTGGGCTGAGCCGCACTTATACGGCCGTACGCATACCATATGCTATGATAACCGGAGAGTGATCAGAAGTTAAATCGTTACATTTAGCAATATATGTGTTATTGGAATAATCCTGAGTAGACGACAAAGATATCTGCTGTTAGTTTTCCTGTAGATAACATTTTAAAACACACATATATGTACGAGGTCTTTTCAAAACGTATCGCGAATATTTATTTTTCTCGGTCCACGTGTTAGCGATTTTTGATTTTTTTCAAAAAAAAAAAAACTAACAATGCAAAATGGCTGATAATGACAACATATTTTGGGGATATATATGTATGTACCACCATTGCAAAACAAAAAACAAAAAATCGATAACACGTGGACCGCGAAAAATATATATTCAGAATACGTTTTGAACTGACCTCGTATATGTATAAAGCTCCCTGCCTTCTGAAAGAATTTTTTTAAGAATACTTTTACTCTTTTACTTTGCACACAGAAGCGTCGGATACATTCATATATACTCGATACAGCTCTCACCCAATGTGCGAAGATGCAGGTTACAATTACCCAACGATCTTCGCCAAAAAAATTTGTAAATTGTTGCGTAGAACGATCAGGTAATTATTAACGATAACAGCAATGATTAAATACATTGCCGATTAATGTTAATGCAAGTATATATGTAAAACAATACTTAAAATGATAATTTACAAAATATTAAATCACAAATTTAACCAATCGGAATTAGTACCATACATACTTTTATATATACCAAATTGTTTTGTCCTTTTACCATCATAAAATGACGTATATTTAGTATACATTAAGAGAATCTCGTAAGATCTCCTTGAATCATTCAAATTTTTATTTATTGCTTATTGTACACTACAAACTATTCGCTATATGTAAAATTTTAGAAGCGAACATAAATATTTAATACAGAACACATACATATTTTTCTTATTATTGTTATTTTATAGTCGGTCTGACCCAATAACAACGAGCAACAGCAATCATCATACCAATATTGTAGCAGCGATAATTATGCTTAACTTAACAGAGGCAAAGGAAAATAGTAGCACAATGCATTAACTTAGCTTTCGGTCAACAAATGTCTTCCTGAGTGTAACAATTGTAGAATGTTTGAGCTACTGAATTTAATGAGTGTCTAGTTGTGAAGTGTGTCAAATTTTAAGTGTAGTACTTATATAGTTTAGCGAATGCATTACACATGCAACAAAGGATTATATAGGTACATTGTATTTTGGTAATATTAAAGTATTGCATGTTAAATTACATATAAGGATTGTTCAAAGACATGCAGCTTAAGATTTTGCGGTTATGAATGCCCATTGTGTCAATTGAAAGTGGTAAACGTGGCACAATTGACAAACTCACAACAAATTGACCGGAGTTCCATAAAAAAAAAAAAAAATGCGAGATTTGCCAAGTTTGCCAGACATTTTAATTTGTCAAATATAGCAAAGCTGCCAACTTTGTGAATTTACCTATTATGAGTTTGCCAAGTAGTCCGAATTAACATACATATATGGTTAAGTAGTCCAAAGAACTGTAAATGAAATAAACATTTTTCGTTCTGTTAAAATTTTGTTGACAAACCCTAGCCACCCTCCCCTTTCCTTTCAGTTTACAAGTATGAAATACCAAACTTTAAGAATTAAAGTGTATTACGTTCACGTTTCCATGTGAATCGAAGTGATTTTGTTTACATGAACGTGAATAAAAAGTGAATATTTACACGCGTATTAAAGTCGACACCTTAAGCTAAGCTATAGTTAAACTTAGTTTTATAAAGTGTATGGTAGAGATGACATTAGAAAAATGTCATTGTCAAAACTAGGTCGCCCGTCTTTGCGGTAGCCCATCCAAGATTGATGACAATAAAGAAAGCATTGGTGCGAACAAATAAGCTATTAAAGTGTTCCATGGAAGTATTCATGAACAATTGAAATTTATATGACGCATTGTGAAGGAAATGCTTCATTCTGGAAGCGTATTTTAACGAGAATATCGTCAGCCAAAAAAATTAAGTAGATAAATTGAATGAGTAAAAAGCTAACACCCATCGAAAGAAGGGTACAGTGTCAATCTGGTAAGGTTGGTTGGGAACGGTCTTATCTGAGTTCCTTTAGGCATCAAAATGATTAATTCCGATATTTACAGCGGGTAGCTAAAGAAATTAAATGAAATTAAATTGTTGGAGCTTGGCTGAATTGTTGCCGCATCATATACCGAAGATCTTGTATTATCAAACTTTCATTTATTTCGTATCTTGCAAATCTGCTTAAATGATATATCGCTTACACCTTCATGATATTTGCATGATCATTAAAGGGGATCGATCTAGTCCATTAATTCGTTCGTTTATTATTTTATAGTAGCCATTCAGTTATGCAGTTCTGCTCTACAAACTTCATCCAAAAGTCTTAAAGATGGATCTACAAATTTTTTTTTTTTTTTTATTATTTCGGACAATCAACCCAAAATTTTATTAAACGCAAAATAATTATCCCCTCAACAATTTTACCTTTATTTTTTAGATCCGTACACACAAATGCACACACGCAATATGATTTTGAGTATCATCATCAATTCCATCTACCATCATCTACCGTGCAGTTGCTCTGCAAATGGACCATCATCACCAATAGCAACACGAAAATAACTTCAACCTGCAACTGCACATTAAATTGTGATACATCAATAAAATTCGCCTGAAGCAAATTCCCAAACTGCTACGAAAGTGTTAACTTCGAAATATATTGCCGCTCTGTAATTATCGATGGTTTTCGGTTATAATTTCGCCGACCAAAAATATCTCAAATGAACCAAAATTGAAGCAGACAACGACAACAGACATCGGTCTGATTGCTCAAAAGCGCTGAATTTATTTAATGCAAAGAGTAAGTGCCGCCGAACAGTTTGTCTGATTTGGTTTTAGTTGTGGCTGGTGACTATGAATGACAGACAATTGAAGATATTGAACTGCTGTAAATTTGGTAAATTGATACGATGAAATGAAAAACAATCAAAAAACTAGACAATAAGAAATATTATATTTAATAATAATCCCTTAGTCACAATTCAATTTTTGCTCTTATAAATGATTTGAACAACTGTTTAGCAAAATAGAAATTTATGTGACTTAATAAATAAATCATTTTAAAAATATTGTATAAGCCAGAAATTATTATTTTAGTCTTCTTAAGTTTAACAAATTAGTACTATGAAGTTTTCAAAATAGTGATGTATAAGAAATCCTTGTTTCTTAACAAAACACATAATATCTATTACCAAATAAAGTTTTATTTATTTATTTTCTGCATTCTTGAAGGATGGATTTATTATACACATACATACCTATGTATTTTTATTGTAGGATACAATTTTGATATAATTTCAAGCTAAAATAATTTGGACGTCATTTGAAATACTTTAAAAAAGTATGGTGTATAGGTTGTCTCACTCTCCTAAATATTTCAATAAAAAAAAAGGAATGCTTTTATTGTAATGTATTATCTAAATTTATATTTAAACAAATCATTCACCATTTTCATTAATTTTGTTTGCATAACTTTTATTTACTATTTACTTGTTTTTTTTTTTCGAATTTGTTGCATTTCTCGTCAATCACCACGATATTCATGCTGATCAACGCTCTCCCATATAATGACAGCTATAACGAAAATTATAGCTAAGATGTTACAAAGTACAAGACACCAAAATATGTCGATTTTTGATTTCCTTTTTAATCTGCCATTTATATGTTGACGGACTGGATTTATTAAAAGGAAATAAAAAATGTACATTTCGTAACACTAGTGTACAATGTACTAGTGCAGCATGAAAATAAATAAGCAACAAAAATCCCACATTTAAAGAAGCCGACTATAGCTTGCTATTTTTATACCTCTAACTTTCGTACGCGTAGAACCGTACGGCAGAGGCCCCATATTATACTCATGCTAATTTCTATGATTATATTTAGATGCTATGCACTCAGTTCTTCAGCTAAAGACTTGATAGACAGATTTTATGTCATACGCAGCTGTCATCATAGTTCTCCGATTACTGGAAGAGGAAGCCCCTGACAAAATTTAATTAACAATATCATGTTGTTTATTTTTTCATAGCCTACTTAGATTATTGAGAAAATCTTATTTTCATTTTTAGGGTTCCGGACCCAAAGGGTACCAAAAGGAACCCTATTGCAGAGACTTCGTTGTCCATCTGTCCGTCCTCGGGTCATATCTCATAAACCAAAATAGCTAGAGAGTTGAAATTTTCACAGAATGTGTATTTCTATCCGGGCATCAGCAAATACTAAAACTAAAATATTTTCAAAAACTTAAAGGGGTCCCCATACAAGAAACATTTTGGCTTGTATGGCAGCTATACAATCCAGTAATCCCACGATCTTGAAATTTAGGTGGTTGGTGGCTTTAGAACAGAAACTTATATTGTCGAAATTTCAGTTTGATCGGATTACTAGGGAGGGTACCTCCCATACAAACTCCCATTAAAATTCAGGTTCTTATTGAAAAAACTTTTTAGTTATTTGTTCTAACTGAAATTTAGATACCATAGGTTTTTGATATAGGCGCTGCACATCGGTTGGAATAAGCCAAATCGGCCAACTAGGAGGAGTACCTCCCATACAAACCCTTAATGGTGGGTTCTCAGGCTCTTATTAGAAAAACTTTTTTGTTTTTTGGACTATTGAACTGAAATGTAGACACTATAAGTTTCTGATATAGGCGCGGTACATTTGTTGGAATCAGATTGATGCAAGTTATGACTTACCAAAACACGAGACTAAATACAATATTTATAAAAGAATATAAATCGAACTCAATAATTTAGTTGAAATTACGCTGTACAAACAAATAAAACTTCAAGTAAGATGCATTTGCGTTGAATATTTACGATCGAAATAACAACGGGAGATGACAACAGCAGCACGCAACACCTCCTACAGGTTTGTCAGTTCGATATGATTCGACGCACACTTTCTGCTCAGTCAGGTTAGGGTTAAGAGGCCTTATGGTCAATAAGTCAAAAATTCACAAAGAGTCAATGCGAATGAACCAACGAACATTGCAAAGTGTGATAAATATTTTGCAACGCGTTGCAAAGAAAATAAATAATATTCGCACGAAATATGTCGCCTTGGCAAAAGCAGTAAAAGGCAACAACGAATGAACAAGGACTACAAATATCGTAGGAGAGAAAAGCATGAATGTGAGTTTCTCGACAAGCTTCTTTAGGGGGTATCATGTTGGTCATGTTTTAGCCATCAAGCACACATAAGCGCGCAGGCGCCGCCGGGTACCATCGGTTCGTGGGCGCCCTTTGTATGGAATTTCTTTTGACTTTATAAAAAAAAAAATTGGATGAAGACAACGACATCGACGATGATACTCAGAAGTATGAAGAGAGCTGAAAAGAACTTGATATATGCGTATTGTGCTCATAAAAATGTCAAAAATTTTGTTTTGCGAACGGTGTTGGCTGCGCATACGCGCATATTTCTCTTTAATTGGCTATGCAGCACCTCCAACGTAGTTGGCGACGGTGGTGCCACATAGCGTTGCGTAAATAGGCTGCGCACACGCAGAGGTGGGCCATGCATACCAACTAAGTCCTCCTAGCAACAGACTTGCAATGCGAAGATGACAGCGACAATAGTGTCTGGCAGTTCGTTTGTTTAACGCTTTAAGCACATATAATATGACACAAACGCATACACATCCACACACTCACATGCACGTCAATCTGTATAGTAGGTACTTGTATGCATCTATTGAGGGAAACTTACAATATAAGAAGGTGGATTATATGAGAGGCTGGCAACACGTGACACAAAGCAAGACAGCGTCAGCGCATGCGTGCATAAAGCAAATTTCACGCAAATCAAAACGTCATAAATTCTTGGCTTATGTTTAGCACAGATCAACGTAGCTCAGCTCTTCTCAATCTGTCTCTGCTTGGGGTAAAAAAAGGAAACAAGAATACGAAAACGATGCGGATTAAATAGCAAGCCAATGACAAGTGCTAAATTGGCGAAAGATTTTAATACGCCGTCGCTGGCGCTGCCAAGACTAAAAAGTAGATTTCTGACATGCTGTATTTACGTACCTAACGCACAACGGACAATAGCTACAAATGTCAGGAAAAACGTTAATTTCATCTCTTCACATCTTCAAATTGCATTAAAAACTAATTATGATCAGCACTGTTTAGACTATAAACTAGATAATATTTCGACCGAATCTATTTATTATGATTAAGAGTACCTCTTAATGAGTATAATATTACCTTGTGACTTGAAACTGGAAATCTATTACAGTTTTTGCATTATGTTTTTGCTAGACGACCCCTTTCAGTTTTAAAGTTTAATCAAAAATAAGATTTTATGTATTATTTATTTCAAAGAACTTAGTTATCTCAAAAAAAGAGGGATGATCTGAAAGGTCCAATGTCTTCTTCTGATAATGTAGTATTTAAGCTTTATTCGCAACGATATTTTTACCAAAAAATATTTAATACAAGCATGCTGTCGTTTTCAAATGTTTTTATTTTGATAGAGTTAAATTTTTTATTCAAGTCACTGTCGTTATCATCGTCATTGTGTAGTTGTAGTTTTTTAGCAATGACCTTTTGGTGTGAAATTAATTTATTTATTTATTAGAACTAAGATTATAATTACAAATTATAACCAAATACTTAAAATGAGCAGTAGCGACAAAGGCCTTCAGCTCAGGGGAAAGTTAAGAAGGAAAGGAGAAAATTAGAAAAGTGCAAGACCAGACTTGCCTTGAGCGGGAATCGAACCCGCGACTCTTGTCAGCCCAGCGCACTAACAACATATTGAATTCATTGTGATTGGCAACTCTACCAATAGTATATGTTTTACCAATTTAATTCAAATTATCAATTTAATTTAAAAAAAAATACATTTATAGCAAATAACAGTAAGAATAATACAGTACCTATAGCATTTTCTGTACTTACAAAACTTAACTTTTTACTGGCATTTTGAATTGTTGGTTTTTGTGCGATTTACATAACACACGAGCTTTTCTTGAATTTCAATGGGGAGGTACCCTCCTCTGTGGACCGAATCGGCTGGTTTCGACAAATGTCCTGAGCCTGTCTTGGGAACTGATAGTGTGCAAGTTTCAGTTCGATAGGGCAAAAAACAAAAAAAAATATCTAATAAAAACATGAATTTTAATGTGTTTTGTATGGGTTCCAGAACTGAGGGGCTAATTTGCATACATACAGATGGACAGATGGGCATGGCTTAATCAATTCGTCTAATCGAGCTGATCAAGAATATTGTATATATACTTTATGTGGTCTCATTTGTCTCCTTCTGCCTGTTACAAACTTCATGACAAGCTACAATAATAATACTATTTACTCCAGTGAAAAGTATAATAATACTATTCCAGTGTGGCATCAGACAATAACCAATCTACTAGTAATGGTAACAATTAAAATTTATATTTGTGTTCAACGTAGTCTGCTCAACATATAGAGCGTTTGTCCAATAGTTATACCATACATCACGCACTTTCTGAAATTATTTCTTGCCATTCTGTGTATAAAAAAAATAAAGTAGGTGTAAGGATGAAGTAAGCTCACAGACATTTCAGTTAAACAATTACTAAGCTACAAATCCTTATCGCAAACTAAACCAGCAACTGCAAACAACAATTATAATGGCCATGGTCAGGACATTATGCATACGAGGTTTGTTCAAAAAGTATCCCGGCTTTTTATTTTTCTCGGCCCACGTGTTTGCGATTTTTTTTTTTTTTTTTGCTATGTTGGCACACATATCGCCAACATATGTTGTCATTACCAGCCATTTTACAGTGTTAAAAAAGTGGGACGCGTTTTGTCTCGTCTTCTATTTTTGACTATTGAACAATTGATCAAAGAATCTGTATTAATTTTTTGTGAAATATAAAATAAAGAGCTCCAAAGCACTCAAAATGTTGTCTGTGGTATTTTCTGAGTTTACCTTGAGCAAACAAAAAATTTATAAGTTGTACACTCTTCACAGAAGGCCGAGAAGATGTTAATGACAATGGCCGACCTCGTCCTCAACCGATGAAAACGTTGAAACAGTGAAGTAAATTGTAATGAAGACACGTTAAATCACTATTAGAGAAGTTGCTGACGATGTCGGCATATCGGTTGGCTCATGCCATGGAATTTTTTCTGATATTTACTTATGAAAAATGAGCCAGCGAAGTTTGTTTCGAAATTGTTAAATTTTGAGCAAAAGAAACGTCGCATGAGCATCGGCCGAGAGCTGTTGATTGACGTTAACGACAATCCAAAGTTGCTGACAAGGGTCATAGCTGATAACGAAACATGGCTTCATAGTTATGACGTCGAAAAAAAAATTTAATACCAATTCTTTGATCCATTTTTTTGGAGTAGCCAAAAATCGAAGACTAATTTTTTATCTATAAAAAAAAACTACCGCTGCAAAATGGCGATAATTACAACATATATTGGGGATATTGTACCAACATAGCAAAAAAAAAAATCTAACCGAAACCGAGAAAAATAAAAAGTCGCGATACTTTTTGAACAAACCTCGTATGTGTGTAAATATGAATGGATTTGGTGGGTGTTAGTATTGATGCTGGTTTGTTGCATTAGCAGTGCGTGCTTAGAGTATAAGTAAGTATATATGCTCCACGATAGTGGCTTTGGTTTTAGCCTGTTACTGAGAGGCAACAACTGCTGTGACAACAAAACCAGCAACAGCAATTAAAACGGATTAAAAGACAAACGGCTGATTTATGAGGCAACGAGTTCAAAATATAACGACAAATGACGACGATGCTAACGCTTACGCCGACTGTGAATCTCCATTAGCCATCATATGATTGGAATGGGATGGACAAGGACGAGTTTTGCAGAATTTGGTAGTGGCTTGAACAATTGAAATAATTTCGCAATGATGTAATTTAGAAGAATCACATTGGCTACAATTTCCAAAGACTAATTGAAAAACGTGTTGTTGTTGTTATTGTGAACACACAAAAAGAAAAGATACATGAAAGTATTTATAGCATTGTTGTTTATGTTGTTGATGTGATGTTTTTATGCAGTTTTGCGCATAGAAAATGGTTTTTGCCGTTTATACAAGTTTTGTTGCATGCATGCATGAATGTATTTAGAATTTACAACCACATCTAGCTTACATAAATCTATGCAGCAACAACAAATCGAAGTTTATGTGTTGCAGCAACATATGCTGCCAGAAGCTCTGCTTATGCTGCTGCAGATTTCTCTTCCGTAGTAGATATCGCTTGCTGTCGCCGCATCTATTGCCACTCTACTGCGTTTACTATGGCTAATGGAATAAGGGCAAAATTGAACAATATTGTATACGGATACGAATTGTATGGAATACGGATGGTGAACATGTTTGTACAGCAATTATAATTGCTGTTTTTTTACTATCTTTATCCTTGTCTCTATATCTTTTCTGTATAATATTTAGGATTAAGCAATGGCCATGAATGCCATGTTCTATTGTAACATGTAAAATTCTGTAATAAATGAGTTCAAGCGACTGGCGTTGCCCGCTACTAAACCAATAACAACAAAAAGAAGAATAACAATCGAACCGCTTCATAATTGGTAATACATCTTTGTAGCACTTAAACGATTTCGAGTGTTATTGGACAAAGTAAATCTTCATTAGAGTATGCATTATTGAGTGGCAATTCGAGTAGTGATCGCATACTTGACTTGAAATTTCGTTTGTGACTCGCCACATATGCAAAACTTATTGCATGGTAGAAAACTCAAGGGAAGCCGTTTTTGGATATACAAGTACAATATATTGCAATTTTGGTGATATTTTTATTTAATTTTTTTTTTTTTGTTTTTGTTTTAAAATTTATTTATTTGAAATTCTAGTTTTGGCAAAAAATAAAAAATTTTATCAAAATATTTTATAACAAAATGTGTGTATGAAAATCTATTGAACAAAAAACAAATGAAAGGAATGTTAACTTCGGCTATGTCAGACACGTATTCAATTTCAATTGGATAATAAAAAAAAATCGGGCAAGTGAGAGTCAGACTCGCACACTGACTGTTCCGTACCAAATTGGGATTTGTATGGGAGGTGGCCCCCTAGTGGTTCAATTTGGCTGATTCCAAGAAATGTGCAGCGCCTATATAAAAACTTACAATGTCTAAATTTCAGTTCAATAGAGCAAAACACAAAAAAGTTTTTCTAATATGAACCTATATTTTAATATTACGTTTGTATCCTAGTAATCCGATAAAACTATCATTTTCTAAGGACTTATTGCTTATTTATAGAAACCTTTTACAGTATACCCCAGGGCAGGCGCTGTATATTTTGACAGATGATCTGGCAAAGCTTGCATGAAAAAGATCGATTGATTCAACGCAGTAGTTTTTTGCAGTAGTTTTCTGTGAAGAGTAGGATTTTTGGTATCGAAAAGGTAAAAATGAGGATGAAATTAGTCCGATGTGTATGGAGACGAGATATTCAGAAAACGCCAGTGCCAAAACTGGAGTGCACAATTTCGACCCAACAATTTTGATGTTGAGGGCACACCACGTCCTAGAATGGCACTTAAAGCCTAAGAAAAAGTAAAGTCATCAATTGATGCAAACCGGTGAATAACAACTCCTGAGACCGCTGAGAGATTCAATTTAGCGATTTTGACTGTTCATGGTCATTTGAAACTTCTAGGTTAAATCCCAAAGCTGGACATATGGGTTCTTACGGAAAAAAATTTCTGCCGTCTAGTTGACGTCTGCGATTTGCTTTTCAATTGATCCATTTTTTAAGCACCTAGGATAAGAAATGGGTTGCCTACAACAATATAAAACGTAAGAGATCATAGAATAAAAAGAGAAAGGTTTTAAAGTACTTCGAAAACCGATTTTCACCCAAAAATAACGATGACGCTATCTGCTTGGTGGGAAAATTGTAAAAAAAAAATTAAAAAACTTCATTTGTTGTGCACTCATTTGCGTTCCACAGATGTTTCTCTTTCAATTGTTCTCTTTTATTTGGCTGATCGGATGTACACTCGTTTGCGTTGGGTTTCATTGTCTCTTCATTTGTTGTGAACTTATTTGCGTTCCACAGCTGTTTTTCTTTCAATTGTTCTCTTTCATTTGACTGATCAGATGTACACTCGTTTGCGTTGTGTTTCATTGTCTCTTCATTTGTTGTGCACTCATTTGTGTTACCTTGCCGTCTCTCTTTCGTTGTCTCTACGCTTGTCTGTTCATTCAAGAAATTCATCAGCTCACCGCTATCCGCCACTTCGCTAATACGCGCCGCCAAAGAGTGCTTGTTTCCATAGGTGAGCAATCTTAACCCCTTGCACCACGCACGTAACTCACTAGCTGAATATTTGTCAGCACAGACAGGATCCATTGTTCAAGCAATAACGCGAGGATAGAAAAAAAATAACTTGTTTTTTTCTGTATCCCACATCTGAGATTGTAGGAGCTAAGTAAAACGCGTCCGCTCTCCTTGCTGACACAACACAAATTGAAACTTTATTATCCTTCTCTTCTCCTTTTGTCTCACATTACTTTACATGTACAATACATATACAATACTTATACACTACATACACTTATACTACTACAATAGGGAATTTCAAAAGCAAGGATGTGCTTATTCCATCGGCGCTATTTGTTTTTTCTCCGGAATTTGTCATTGAAATTGCCCTCGTTAACTATTGTTTAGGTTTTTTCTGTATGTGAGTAGGACTGTCTTTAATGACTATGCCAAAAATGAGCGCAATCTGTCAACCAGTTTGTTTACAGCAGCTGATTTAATCAGTCCACCTCAGTAGTTCTCGGCGAATTTTACAATGGAAAAAATATTAAACAAAGAGTTTGTCTCAAATTTTTTATTTTGAACGAAAATGCGTGTGCCGAATCGAGACGGATATGACATAATCAATTTGTCTAATGGAGCTGATCAAGAATATAGGTACATACTTTATGTGGTCACTTTTGTCTTCTTATGCCTGTTAGATACTTCATGACAAACTCATAATACTATTCACTCCCGTGAAGAGTATAATGAACTCATCAAACAAAGTATGAAATAATATTATCAATGACATCAAGGAGGCCAACTATTTCAACATCAATTTTGATACTCCAGATGTATTTCACACGGAACAAATGAGCCAAGTGATTCGATTTATAAAAATACCAGAAATAAAGGAATGCTTTATTGATTTTATTGAAGTTGACGGAAAGACTGGAGAATATATTACACAGCGAATTATAAAAAAAGAACTAGAAGCTGATGGTTTGGATGTGTAAAAATGTCGTGGACAATCTTACGACAACGGATCTAATATGGCCGGCATATATAAAGGATTCCAATCTAGAATTTTCAAAAAGAAAAAGCAACACGACGAAATTTACGAGGACGAATCAAGAACGCTAGATCCGACTATTTTCTAAAGATATAAAAGTAGTGTTTGAAAAAATTGTAAAAGAAATTAAAACAAGAGTAGCACATGAAAATTTTGCTTTCCTTAGTGCTTTTAAATATGTACACTGAGGATCTGCAAAAGAATGGAGCCGATCTAGCTCAAAAACATTCGAAAGACTTAAATCCAGTGAATTTTTGCCAGGAACTTGTCGTTTTCAAAGAACTAGTAACCGAAATTGATGAAAAATTAAGTGCATTCGGTCTGCTACAACATCTGTGCAAGCATTATCTACAAAAATCGTGTCCTAATTTTAGTATAGCTTTAAGAATATGCTGCACATTACCTACAACATCTGTAAGTTGTTAGCGAAGCTTCAGAAAACTGAAAATGATTAAAAGCTATCTGCGTTCAACAATGACTCAGGATCGTCTGTCTGGACTCGTTAACCATTGAAAATAAAACTTCCTTTGAGACGGACTTAAATTAGCTTAATTCGCCGCAAAAAAAGCACGCCGTCTAAAGCTGTAGCAAAATAATATAATAATAATAGGTACAAATTTATTAAAGGGTTCTTATTGCCCCGTTTGCGAAAAATGCCAACCATGAATACTTATATTTGTAAGATTTTTTAAATTTATCTTAAACGCTGGGGAGGGGGGCGCCACTGGCAAGTTTCTGCCCGGTTCAAAAAAAACGTAGATCTGGGGCTGGGAGTACCTCGCATACAAACCTCAATATTTTTTTCTTTTGCAAATAGTTTTATTTTTACCATGTGTTGCAGATTTATCAGAATCAACCAAATCAGACCGCTTACAAGCCCAACATTCAAATAAATGTTTTTGTTAGAACATATTTTGTTGAAATTTGGACACATTAAGTTTCTGATCTATATATACCAACCATGTCAATTCCTAGGATTACTGGATGATATAGCCCCCATACAAACCCATATTAAAATTCATATTCTTATTAGAAAAACTTTTTTGTTTTTTGTGCTATTAACTTGAAATTGTATGAATCAATGAATTAATTATTTCCTTAAACATTTTCCACATCTAAATCACCATCGTCGTCATTTGCATTTATATTATTATTGAAGAAATTAACATTTGGTCGTCTTAACAACCTCTACTGGATAACTGCTTCGAAACCAGTGGATCCGATGAATCCAGCTCTACAAAAAACATCAGGCATATTATTAAGACGGCTATTTTGTCTTGCGTGCGAACGTCTATCTATTTTATAATATATTCCGGACCCCGGATGCGTTTTCACTGAGCCAACTGGAATGGAAGATGCGGCTATGATCTGGGCCCCATGAGCTGATACCTTATGTACCGTAGCTGACATTGGGTACCGGGGATATCCTTCCATATATAATGCATTAAATGCTTATTAAAATAACAAAGAAGTTCTTTAGAACCTCCGGGTCAAAACCAAGTATTGACGCAAATATATCGATTTTCAAAAATGCTCTTCTAGCTGCATTCCCGTCTTTAGTACTACCGCTTCCGTTTGCCTCGGGTTTATCGCAATGAAGTCCAAGCTTAACCCATAATTTGCCTTAAATTTCCGTTTTCCGTACAGCCATTTTTCTTTATCTTGAGGACGATTTATTCGAAACAGGAATCCACGCGTGTAGAGGGCTTACTCCGTATTTGAGTGCTTGTTAGTGCTTTGGTACAAAATTGTCCGATTGCAGATCAGTGATTGCCACAAATTGCAGATGCTCCACAGATTGGCAACACTGACTTGAGTTTCATCCTGTTAAAATATTAAGTACTTTTCCGTCAATTTACATCATCCTTAGTTCAAAGTTTATGGTATAGCATTTTTTGTTTGCATCTACAAACCTATAGGTACAAGGGGCAGTAAATTTTGAATTTGCAAGTCCAAATTTGCTTTCTCTTTTAATATATGAGACTTTGTTTTTTTAACTCAATTTTAAAATGTGCGGTTCTTCCAAATAACTCGACCTATCGAATCAACTTCGTTTTCCATATTTATTTATTTTTATATTCAAAGAAAATACTGAGTTTCACTAATTTGAAATGTGCTTTTATTTGCAAGGGTAACAAAGGCAAAGTTTGAGGTAAATGAGCAACTGATTTCCAGGATTGCCTATACCATCAAGGATTCAATTTCAATTGTACCATTATAATTTTAAACTGCCTAGAGAATTCTATTGGAATGAAATATGGTTTTTGCTTAACTCTTGAAAAAAAAAAATTGAATTTCTGCCAAAAAATTTGGATTTGGGATCATTGTGCATTTGATGCAAATGAATGATCATGAAGATATAAAAATATTATCATTTGATTGATTTGTGAAACGTAGAAATGAATAAGTATATCAGAAATCATATAGTGTAAAAGGAGTATGATTAACATAGCGAAATATTTTAATAAATGAAATACATATTCATATTAACAAGGGCTGACAAAAGTCTGCATACAAAAGTAATTTAGCAACTTTTAGTCAAATTAATGTGCAATCAATTGAGAATTTTTTTTTTTTTCACAACAAAAAATATCAACTTCAATAAAATCAAGCCTGTAATCCCATGAAACCCTCAATTTCAAACATTTCATCAATTTAACCTTAAAAGAACTTTTTCTCTATTCTTTGTTTTTCAGTTTTTAGCTAACTTTTTAATTGTCAGAAAATTTAGCTTAATTACATTTTAATCATCTTTATTACTCTTTTACAATTATACCATGAAGTTGTTTTTTATATAAGTAAAAAACTTTTTTAAGTTACCCGTATATACAAAGATGTTGTACATATATATATAATAGTATAAATATGGTAACATCAATTAGGGGTTGGAAAAATATGCAAAGTATCTACAACCAACAATAACAATGAAGACCAGTTAAAAACAAATTAAAAGAGTAGTCCAAACAACGACAACTTTTCATAAAGAAAAGTTTTATTTTTGCAGTGGTTGTTGTTGTTGTCTCTTTAGCTCATCATTCAAAACGACTTTGAAAGTAAGATCCTCTGGATCTCAGTTTTTGAGTTAACAACATCTGTAAAAATAAACAATATCATTACTCGAAATGCAAAAAAGTCCAAAGAATTTGAGTACATATATTTAAATGGAGTTAATTGATACAAAGTCTATTGAATGAGTAAATTTAACCGAAAAAAACTGACATCATATGATTTTGTATGAAACCATAGCCACTTCTAAACAGATTCAATTCATTTTACAAATTATTAATATTTTTTAAATCATTCAAATTAACAATTATTGTCAAAACGCAAATTTTGCAATGATCGGTCATTTCGGCTGGAATAAAGAAATATTTCAAGTCATTATCTGAAACATAATTATTAAACCAAATATTTTGCAAAGAGCAGATACACAAACGGTCACACAATCAGATACCCTTCCAAGAACTAAACTTTTTCTAAACAGATCTTCAAGTATAAAATACTTTCTCTCTACTCCGAACATGAAAGCCGGACATGAAAAGGGTATAGCCAAACGTTTACTAAAAGAAAAACCATTTTAATTTTTTGTAAGAAAATCACCCCAAAGCAAATACCTCAATCCGATAGAAAATATATGTTCATATGGAAAGGCTCTCAAAAAACTATAGAGCTACCACTACCAAAGATAAACTTTGAGGTAAAGTACAGCACAAATAGAGAAATATTTGCAGTAATCATTTTGAGAAACTGAAAAGAAATATACCTGAGAGTGTGTACTGTTACAAAAGGCAGACTTTTCGGACAGTTAGTTAATTTACATAACTTTTACTCCTTTTGAAACCTTCTTCTTCTTATCTAAACATATTTTTAACCCATTAAATTTTAAATTAAATATATATGTACTAAAATAATACTTATAAATAATAATACTACCATTTAGAGAATTTTTTGCTATAGGTTTATATTTGTATGTACTTAAATTTTAATTTCAATTATTTTTAATAAGAAGTTAAAGTTTATGAATAAAGAGGCAATGTTTCTTCAAATGTAATTTTGAAATTTAGTTCAAGTAATCATTATTATCATTTATGGGAAGTCATATAAGGTTAAATAAACAATTGATCACATGTATGCTGCACTCGACCCCAATCTTCTATAGTGGGACTTTATGCAGGCCACTACTTCTACAAAAATTGTGAATCTGACAGCCAGGGATTAGATGCTCTGCATCATCATCTGGATGGATAATCTGTTTAAATCGTTTCAAAAATGTACTTCTGGCCTCGTTTTTTTTTTTTGTTTTTGTTTTTGAGACAAGTATTCTATCTAGGGGAATAACTTTTTAGCAGATAAAGTACAATCATTTTCTGTCTTTCGTTATATCTTCTTGGAAACTATTAGATTATTGTTTAGAACCACAAAAGGAAGTTTCTTGCCAAATTTTCGCTTTTTTTTGACCTATGTTTTCGCTTTACTCCTAGACTATAAATAATAAAACGATTTTTTTAAAAGAGGAAATAATCTTAAAACTCTTAAAACTTTTGGCGATTGGATGGTACACATCTAAGGCACACATCATATGTTTTTAACGAATATTTTTACAATTAAAAATAGCGCAATCATTAGATAAAAATGTGAGAGAGTAATATTGAAGAAAAAGATATGGAAACTACAGTCCAAGGAGAGGATAGACCAGAAGTGGCGGTGGATAGGGGTGTGATTAAAGCACCATGGTGTCGAAATTAAGCTACTGTAATACCGGCTTGAAGGTAGACCACTTGACCACTACATCGGACAACACTACATGCTCCGCAGGCAAAGTGCTTTGGATATGGAAAGGGGTGCAACACGGAAAGCATTCGAGTCGATGGATTTATCTGTGAATAAATTATAAATGACAAACTGAGCGACACTGAGCAAGCATTGTGATTCCTCAGCTAGATTCACCAAACGAGCGTCTCGGACAATAGCAGCGCGATGGGTATAAGGCATTGCTCCGGAATCACTGACGGTGAAAGAGAAAACACCAAAGAAGAAATACGAGTACAACATACGGCATTTCTTGCGACGAAATAATATCACATCGCAATATACGACGCAAAAATGAATGCGATTGTTTAAAAAGAATGAGTAAAGTTGAAGGCCCCACCTAGTGCAGCGTTGGCTAAGATTGAGAAGGCTCGTAAACAATGGATCAACAAAGATTTTTTTAAAAGGTAGGGGGAAAAAGTAGGAAACGGACGGAGAACCTGAGAAAATGTTCTTGCCAAGGTCGATGAACTTAAGTAGTAGAGGGAGGGAGGAAAAGAAACAATTTTTCCCAATGATGAGACTCTGCGCTTTCTTAAAGACGTAATTCAGAGCATTTGCAAATTCTGGCCTGATGAAAATTTTATTTAAGTGTTTATTTATTTATTTGATTTTGACAAAGTATTGTCAACTTAAAAGTAATAAAAATAAAACTAAAAGTAGGAAAATAAAATAAAAACATTTGAAATAAAGCACAATTTATTGAATTAATTATGACAAATTATTATTAATATTTTCAAAAAATAACAAAATAAAAATTTTCTTATTCGTTGTTATTTATTTTTTTTTTTTTTTGTGTTATTTTTTCTTTAAGTTGAATTACACGTGATTTTTATCAGTTTATCATAATACGTAATCATGTATTTTCTATAAATTTTAAGTATTACTTTAGCGCAACGTGCGCGCAGCTTTTCATTTGTGTGTATAATCAAAACAAAAAAGAACTATTCATAATACAAATTAACCTGTCTAAGCCCCAAAATGTATCATCGTGGTGCGATTCGGCTGGTTCCGACAAATGTAATGCACCTATTTTGGAAATTTATAGTGTCCAAATTTCAATTTGGCAGGGCAAAAAACAAAAAGTTTTCCTAATCAGAACATGAATTTTAATGAGTGGTTTGTTCTGGAGGGGGTACCTCCTAGTAGTTCGATTCGGCTGGTTCCGTCTAGATTCGTGCAAAATTTCAGCTCTCCTGCTCAAAAACTGAGGTAAGTACTAGTTTGCATACATATAGACGAACAGACGGACAGACAGGTTTAATCAATTCGTCTTATCGAACTGATCAAGAATATATGTATATACTTTATGAGCTCTCTGTTCCCCTTCTGCCTGTTAGAAACTTCATGACAAACTTATAATACTATTCACTGCATGAAGTGTATAAATATTGATTATGAGAATATTATTGTTGGATATGTAATTTCTGATTGGGCTGGAAGTGAGAGAGACAGGACCACTCCTACTACTACTTTAAAAATATTTGAAATTTTTTTATTTGTTTTGCATGTGTCTGGTTAGGTTTTTTCGGGATTTTCCAAATGCAAACAAATGTTGGACCACAAATATGAACTTTTTTGACCGATATGTTCAATTTGGTATATTCACAGTAAAACCAAAAATTTTGAAGCAGAATCGATTTCTCACTGAGACCATTGCTTTTTTTTAATGTTGTCTACCACTTTGGTTTCGCTGCCGGTTGATCGCTAACAGTTTCTAATGATTTTTTGAATTATATTCACACAAAGAGAGGTTATTTACAAACGAAAACGTACTGTACGGGTGAAGTGAGTTAAGGGTGGCGTTGCGGGAGGGAGAGGGAGAGAGAAAGAGATAGGGTAAACAACGAAAATAGCATGCCCTGTGTAAATAGGTTATAAGTCAAATCTACTTTAGCTCCGGACACAATCTTATACACGATTTAATAATCGAATTCAATTTGATTTTAAATT
>JBAMAW010001925.1:0-16981 GCA_037043295.1 Amiota minor | reverse complement strand
TGGTCGGATTCACAATTGAGATGACTTTAGATTTTTGGGTTGGTCGGTTGATTGGCTGGGGTTGGGGAGTCGCAGCTGTAATTTGCGCGTAGCTTATACCATTCTCCACTTTACGGGACGTTATGGGCATTTGCTGAACTTTTGTGAGATCCGTCAATATTTTGGGTCGAAGGGCAGGAAACCGTTGGATTTTAAGGGTTTTGTATATTTCATTTGGTATGTAGTAATGTCGTAATATTATAAATATTTTTATTGGTTGAGCTACTTTTAAGTTCAATTGAGTATTGGAACAAATATCAACTTATCTGCAATAGTAATTGTATTTTTCCACAAATGAATGACTTAAACCTTTTCGCGAGTGAAATATTAAAATCTATTAGAATTGCTGCTAATGTATCAATACTACAAACAAAGCCGTACCACAGATCGAAGTAATTATTCTGGTGGAATAACAAGTTAAGTTTATTTAGGGATAATAAACAACATCTATGGCACAATTAGAAAAGATCGTAATCCATTTCTAATTTGATTGCATACAAGAAAGCGAACGCTTTTTTCAAAAAAGATGCTAAAAATTCCAAGCGCGAAGCATTCCATAAATTTACGTCTGAAATAACTCCGCTCTCAACTACTAAAAAAGTGTTGTCCGATATAAATAGTTTGATTGGACTTGACTCCTTCTTTCACATCCATCACCACGCGTCAGACGCTCTTTCGTCTAGAAACCACATCGACCGCGTTGAGTTACATACGGTTCTGCTTCAACTCTCCCGTTGGGGTGTGGGTCCCAAAATCTTTAACATAATAAAGGCATTCATGAGCAAACGATCGATTCGGGTTAGAGTAAATAACTATCTCTCCAAATTTTATACGCACCACAACGGTATCCCCCAATGGTCTCCTCTCTCCGTAGTATTTTTCATGATAGCTTTCCAATCACTTAATGATACTATATTAAGAGAATTGAACTATCTTTACATGCTGATGGTGCGATCATCTTTGCAAAACATGAAGATAGTAATGTGTTAAACACAATTTTCTTAGAAATCCTTGAGAGAATAGAAGAATTGGGCAAGTCCTCTGAGGCTTCTCTATCGATTGAAAAATGCAAAATCCTACACATATATTTAACAACAAAATAATTGCATGCAAAAATTTTCTAAAAATTCTTGGCCTTGTCTTTGATAAGCGACTTACTTTTAAGCAACACTGTAATGATCTCAAAATAAATCTTGATAACCGTCTAAGCATTATTAAATTCCTAAATTCCAAAAGAACTCTCATTCACATATCATCACTTATCCAAGTTACCAGAGCGCTGTTTCCATCCCGCATAGATTATGCTCTTCCAATATATGGTTGGTGATCCCCGTCCACCTTAAAGTCTATTTTCCCTCCCTATCACGCTGCAGTGAGACGAAGCATAGGTGCCTTCCCAACAACGCCTACTAAGTGTATTCATGCGGAGGCTGGGTTGCCGGATATTGCAACCAGAGTAGCCCAAATGACTTACAAACTCATTTCTAAGTTGTATTGCTCTAGCAACGATATCCTAAGGATTTTCAACAAGCAAGAAAAGGAAGACGTAGATATAAAGTACTGTCCACTATCCGAAGATGCGCTCACTTTTCAATACTACACAACATCCACGAACCATATCTTCTTTAAACACTTCATTGTATGGTTTCTCCAAATCTTCAATTTCAAGTTCTGTTTTCTGTCAATTGCTGGGGGAAGAAACATCTAACCTACGAATGATAGAATGGAACTGGCTATTTACTGACGGCTCCAAAATGGATACAAGCACTTCGTTTGCAGTAGTAAATAAATGGGGTATTACTGTATCCAAAGGATTGCTCCCACACTACTACTCAGTTCTTGCAGCCGAAGCAGTTGCAATAGTAAAAGCTATTTACATAGCGCAAGCACATAAATGAAAATTTATAATCTGCAAGGAAAGCCTATCAACAGTTTTAGGAGTTCAAAATATATATAACAACAACTACATTTTCTGCAAACTCCGCAATCTCTTCATCAAATACCAAAAGAAAATACAACTCATTTCCTGGGTTCCTGGCCACGAGGAAATAGAAGGGAATGAACACCCATTTTATTATAAAAATTATAATCACAACCCTTGTCCGATTATTCGTTGGAGCCAGTGTACGTAGCCCGAGAATAATAAAAATTAACCTTATTTTTTGAACGGACTATGAGCTTTTCCCTGGCTTCATAGCCTTGGAAAAAAATTAATTTGTTTAAATTATTATTACTTATCATTTTTATCGTGTTTCGTCTTTTTTAGTTGCGCATAAAAGTGAACTTGCAATTACATAGTTATTCATTTATAATAATTGTTTTTTCTTCTGCACTTGTATTGTGTTCTTGTAGTTTTGCATTAAGTCAATTGCATTGTTTTTGCATTATGAGCATTTCCATCTCTGTTTCTGTTGGATATCACACGTTGTTGTAGATTTACTTTGAAAATAATTGGTCTTGTTTCATCCGTGGATTATTGATCGGAGTCAGTTATTTTTCATTGTGTAAAAATCCCAATAGGAAGAACTTGGTACAAATTGACGTTATTATTTCCGTTTTTTTTTAAATTTTATTTGTTTTTTAATTTTTTTTTTTCTTTAATTATTTTTTCCATTTCTAATATACAGTGTTGCCATAATGATAAAAATCTTGCTGTTACCTGTTGGATGTGCGATAATATAGTACATTTAAAGTGTGCCGGTTTGACAGAAAAAGACCATGACACGATTTATGGAATTAAGTCAGGATGTGGTGGTACCAGATGGTCGTGTCCTGACTGCTTTCAACGTCAAGCAGAGTTTTCGGGTATGTACCGATGGGTGCGTGACCCATTTTCAAAATTTTTTTTTTTTTTTGTTCCCGATTGGATATGTACTATTGTTTTCCTACATCTTATATCTTAAATATAAAAGAAAACACTAAGTACACTTTTAACAATAAGAGGGGAAAAGGCAGTGGACAATATCGAACATTTTCGAATTGTCTCTTGAATAATGGTGTGTCTTAGGCCTCATTTTTGAGAGCTACTTGCGGCAGGCCAACAACCGCAAGATGCCTCTCAGCGCCACCCGTAACCTAAGTTAGGTCAGATCGACTGGTCTGCTTCGTTTTAAGCGTCTACGTCTAGACAATTCGTGAGATGGAAGGTCTGTTATTTCTAGATTGGTGTGTCGCTCTAATGTTTTGTGGTACCTCCTGATAGCATTAATGATTTCTTCCTGAATCATAGTTACGCCGAGGTCTTTGTGAATTTCATAGTTAGATATAAACCAGTTCGCATTAACTATTGATCGAAGTATTTTTGATTGTTGACGCTGAATGATGTTAATGTTAGTTTTCTTGGCTGTACCCCATAATTGCATGCCGTACGTCCATATATGCTTAATTACACTATTGTATATAACCAATTTCCCATTGGTTGTTAACTTAGATCTACTGTTAAGAAGCGGGTATAGCTGCTTAAATTTTAATATGAGCTGATCTCTCTTTTTTTGGATATGATGTTTCCACGTCAGTTTACTGTCAATATGCATGCCCAGATACTTTGCCACATTACTTAATGGAATGTCAGTACCTTTTATTTTTAATTGTCTTGGCTGATAAGCTGTCCGTGTTGTGTATATCACTTGCGTCGTTTTTAGTTCATTAACTTTTATTTTCCATTTATCAAACCAATTGCAAGCTTTGTCAAGAATATTCTGCAGTTTAGTTGTTGCTACAACTAAATTTTTATGGGAGTACATTAGTACTGTATCGTCAGCGAAGGTAGCCACCATTGCCGAGCTATCTCCTGGAGTTGGGATGTCTGATGTATATAGAGTATACAACATAGGACCAAGCACGCTTCCTTGAGGGACTCCTGCTCTTATCTGTCTTAGCGTAGAAGATTCATCCTTACATTTAACGTAGAAATAGCGAGAGTCAAGGTAGCTTTTAATGATTTCAAATAGATCAGTTGGAAATACGGTCCTAATTTTACTCAGTAGGCCGTCGTGCCAGACTTTGTCGAAGGCCTTTTCTATGTCCAGAAAAACACCAACACAGAACTTTTTTTCATCAAGGTCCTTTAAAATTTTATGAGTTACTCTGTGGACTTGCTGAATTGTGGAGTGACTTTGTCTAAACCCGAATTGGTGGTCAGGTATGATTCTGTTCACGTCTAGTATTGGTTGTATTCGGTCAAGTAGGAGACGTTCAAATACTTTAGAAAGTAAGGGCAATAGGCTGATTGGCCTGTACGAGGACGCCTTGGTTGGATCTTTGCCCAGTTTGGGTATGGCTATTATTTCAGCAACCTTCCATAAAGATGGGTAGTGCTTTAGTCTTAATATCGCATTGAACAAATTCCTAATAAATACGATTGCCTTCGCAGGGAGCTCTTTGAGTAACTTTCCAGTTATTTGGTCATAACCTGGCGTTTTTCTCTGACTAGTGCGCTTTTCAATACAGTGCCTAACTTCATTGCTTGAAATCATTTTTGTACAGTATTGTGGAGATGGAGTCCTGTTGTACAAATTGGTGTTACTATTAGATTGATTGGTAGTAAAAGCCCTTTCATAATAGTCAGCCAGTAGTGAAGCTTTGTCATAATTGGTTCTAGCCCAAGTACCATCCGATTTCAAAAGTGGCGGCTGGTGGAAGGTGCGATTTGTGAAGTGCTTAGCAGCCTTCCATAATGAGTAGTTAGTGTCAGATGTCGGCGATAATGTTTTTGTATAATTTACAAATTGTTCATTTTTAAAATTCCTTAGACTGATTTTCAAATCTTTGATTCCTTTGTTAAGTTTTGCTTTGTCATTTGGATCTCTCGTCCTTTGCCAGATCTTACGCAAAATTTAAAAATCTTTCTCTGCAAATGTCAAATGAATTTGAATCTGCATATAATCTTCTAGGGAATTATAATTTTGATCTTCCCTTGCTTTTTCCTCTCACCTTCTCCTATACCGTATGGTAATATATCATTACATCCTCCAGTGCCCTCAAGGGCGAATATTCAGAAATTTAATTTCTTGAACCCGCGTGATATCCAGTCTTTCAAAACAAGTGTTCCCGACAATATTTTTGCTACTATTTCTGATGCAAAATTTTGGCCTTAGCATACTATTGTCCATGAATTTAAACCTCGACGGAAAACACTTCGAACATCTGCTTGAGTGTCTTATACTAGTTAAACTTCACTTTTGAACTCAATCTCGAAAAACTAATTTTGCCATCTATAATATAAATCTTTCTGTTCAACAACAAAATGTTCAACTAGAAATTTCATTCCCTTATCTAAAGGTACACGCACAACTAACTATGCCCTACATGATCCTTTCCGAGTTTTATGGCCTGTTTATAATAAAGTCTATCACGTCCTCTAGCCAGAGATATCGCCATTTGTGCATAGCATCATCTTTCTTCGTTGCTTTCAGGAATTGGAGCAAACTGCTACTATATCGCTCAATGGCTCACGCATCCCATCTGTGTCTGACCAAAACTGGCTGTGAGCATAGCCTGAACAAATTCCTTCAACGCGTCAGAGACGGGTGGATTTCTTATATATTAACTTACGATTATTTTTGAATTTGGTTTGGTTTCCATTATTTAAATAAATTAGCTTTAAACCTAATTTTAGTACATTATTATTAGTGTTCCGGACCAAATGGAACCCTATTGCAGAGACTTCGTTGTACTGAGTGGAAAACTAGTTATTTGTTTAGTTTGTTGCCTTCGGGAATTGGAACAAACTTCTACTTGATGAAGTGGACATCGCTCATTGGCTCACATATCCCTTCTTTCTCTGACCACTAATGGTGAGTAGGGGCACAGCTTGAAATAAAATTCTTCCAACGGGTCAGAGACGGGTGGGTTCACATCTATTATCTTACGATTGATTTTAATTTTTGCTTGTTTTTCATTAATTAAATAAATTAGCTGTAAACCTAATTTTAATACTTTATTATTATTATTAATTTTTTTTTTTGGCTTAATCTTCTGTATCAATCATTTTCTTTTAAGTTGACAGTATTTTTTCAAAATTTGTTAAATAAATAAAGTAAATAAATACATAAAAAATATTGCTTCATCACTTTACACCTGACGCGAAGGAAAACAATGAACTGAAACAGAATAATTTGCCCCAAGGAAGGCAAAGAAAGTTCCATCTGTAGAGAAGCTCATGAATCCAGTTTTTTGAAAAGCGCTTGAGATATTATCCAAATTTTTTTTTTTTTTTTCATTAAAAACGAAAACTAATCAGTGGAGAGTATTATTCATGGCTAAAAAGAAAGGTTTATTTCATCAGGACAATGAATCAGTTTACACATCCGTTATCGCGGTGGTTAAAATCGATAAGTTAAAGTTCGAATTGCGTCTTTGTTAGTTCGAGTATTTCTGAAACTAGCATCGTACTATAAATGCGATTTTTTCAAATGTTTTTATCCGTTTTGGATGTGAATCATCATCAGAATATTTAGGGCATATTAGAAATGCTTTAGCCACTTGATTCAATATTTTTATTTGTAGACATTATATATACTCGTATACTGCACATAAGCATACAAAACTTTCCAGAAACATTACGTATTTGTAAATTTCAGATTTAAATATACTCATAATTTCAGATCCCAGTCGTTCTTTAAAACCAAAAAGATACTTAGTAATGGATGTATAAAGCCATCATTGTCGATGGAAAGTTAGATAAGCAACGGAAATTTCAGATTCTTTAATTAAGGAGGTACATGATTGTTTGAGTACGGTGCAATTACACGAATGAAAACATATGTATGTACTTTTTATTGTGTATTCGCCCTAAATGTCACAAACTAACTTTGTTATGGTAGTTGTAATTGAAAACTTTTAATTTATAAGCTATGAAACTTCTTTATCACTTCATAAGTCACTTAAATCAATACCAAAGCAGTCAATTCTCTTCGCCTCACTCCCCCTCTCTATTACTATATCTGTTGCAGGTTCCTGACCATTCCCATCGTCATCGTTATCATGATAAACGCTTTGTCAAATGGATACAATAAATTAACAACACAACGAAAATATAATGATAATAGGCTTTTGCCTAAAAATGAAATACATAAAAAATATTCGAACGACAATAGCAAGTAAATAATATCTGAAACCACACATATGCACGTCCATAAATTGACCTGTGTATCCACCGCTCCCTTTTAAATCCCTTTAATGAAACAAATTGCAAATATGTGTATATGTACATATATCGCGCACACTTTGATGCAAATAAGCAACGACACAAGCAATTAAGTTAAATAATTTCTGTGATGTTTTCATTTTTGTTTTATTTCATACTCGTGTCTTGTTTGACACTGCACTACGCTATTTAGACATTGTCTTCCATTACCGTGCCGTGTGTGACCTAATCGATCAAGCAACCAATAAATTAAGCAAACCAATACTATCGTTATCATTAGTACTTATGTTTGATGTAAACAAATAAATGTGTGCTTAGTTATTCCAAATTTGCTTATTTTAACACATACTATACTTTTTTACAACACTTTCTTACAATTCTTTTATGCGCAATATTTATGCATTTATTAAACAACATTTTACATTCTTTACGTTTACATTATATTCAGTCATTCTTTTTATTTTGTTTCTAGTACAATTTCTTTTCAGCATTTTTTGTGAACTAAATTAAACATTCTATAAAGCACATTACCAAAAAATAAAAGAGAAAACATTTGGTATTTATCAATGCGCACGAACTAAAGCGTGCGCTCTTAGTACTGTCGCTCCCTCTTTCTTGAGAAATTGCTTTTCACTCAGTGAGCGGATGAGTAGCAACAAAGTCCGAAGACTATACTATACCTATGAACTCGTACATATACTGCACAATACACTTACGAAGTCGTGCTCTCTCTTAAAATTCTTAATTCTCCAAATTCTAATAACGACCTTGTCCAGTTTATGTAATTACATAGAAATTAACGTTTTTGAAAATACATAGACTGGAAAATTCGCTCACGTAATCAACCGTTAAGTTTGTATGAAATTGTTGTTAGAATCCCAAAAATGAAGAATTTTTGGAGAAAGCACGTTTTTGTAAGCAAATTGCCCAGTCTATTTATGTATTTTATTGTCTTTGGTAGAGCCTCCAACTGATTGGCTCTCTTTGGATTACTTTTGTATAATATTCCATGTCATTTCGTTTCACCCCGAGGAAATTTTTCAACAATTTTTGAAGTGAAACTATTTAGAAGGCGTTTGGCAAAAATGGAGTGCTACGTTTTTTTTGCCACGCTGTATCTCTGTACTTTTGGAAAATCCACCGGAAGAGTCGGAAAATCTCAATAAAGAGTAATTTTAATTACAATACATCATGTTTCAAGCAATGCCTTGTGACGCAAAGCAGTTTGGTATTAATTATGTTGATTGCCACTATTACTTTGTAGCATGACCAAGCTAAAACACCAACCTATTACACAAACTATGATTGTTTCTATTACCTTGCAGCACAACCAAGCTAAGACTCAAATGTGTTTAAGAAAGTGTGCTCGTCGCACAGTTCGATATACCGATGGTGGACAGCTATTTTATGTCTTCGTTATAAGTACATCCGAATGGAACACTGTGGTTATTTGTTAGAAATAAAAATGAAAATTTTGAAGAAATAGAAAATTGGGAACAATTTGGAGTGTATGCTAATAGTTGTGCAGCTCTCTTTTTCGTTTTTCTGCTACGTATTTTATTAAAATTTAACCCGTAAGAGCACTTCTTAATTTTATGCACTGAGGTCTTTCCTCGTCGAAACGACTACGTCCAATTTAAAGTATACGTCCTTTACTACCTTTAAACACAAATATCCAATTTTGTGCTTTACTTTTTTATTTGATTTATTTATATATACGAGGTCTGTTCAAATCATAATGCAAATTTGGAATTTACTCGATTTTTTTGTGGCATTATGTTGGTACTATTCTATCAAGGTCGGCGATTTGGAATGTTTAGTTTATTTTTGACAGTTCAGTTTATTTTTTTTTTTTTTTTTGCACAAGGTACACTCGGAAAACACCACAGACAACATTTAAAGTGCTTGGGAGCACATTTTTGGAGAAGGCAAAAATCGAAGACGAGCCAAAACACATGCAAGCAAAACAGCTGTCAAATCGTTATAATCTGTGTGAACTGAGCGGTGAGTTGGACTGACATTTGTTGAAATAGGATCTCGACCTTTATCATAATCGATTCTTCATTTATAACTGGTGGTGTGCTGGGTTGAGGGGGACGGCAGGGAGAGCTGTATGATTTTGAATGGCTAGTGGAAAAATTGCCTAATTGTTTCACACAGGGATAAGGAAATTGCGACGACAACTGGTTCGATCACGTGCAAGATCGCTATTACATACGTAAAACGCAGCATCAACGGCATATCCTAGTTTTTTATTCTGAAATCTTTGGATTTGCAGAATATCGCTTGAGCTTGCACAGCCCAGCTGTATCCCACATATCCATATATGTTTAAGTACCTGACTGTATAAAAGCATTATGTTGTAAGTAGATAAAACTGAACGATTACCCATGACCCAAAACATATTTCTGTACTTTAATTCCAATTCTTCTCTTTTCTTTTTGACGTGTACATTCCACTTAAGCCTGGTATCCAAGGTCATACCCAAGTATTTAGCGGTGTTGTGATACGGAATTTGCACTACGTTTATATACAGTGGAAGGTATCTTATTTTGTTGTATGTGAAGTCAATATGCACCGATTTTACTTCATTTAGTTGTACTCGCCATTTGGCTGTCCACTCAAAAATTTTGTGACGTTGAAGTTTTATAATTGGCTCGGTCTGTGTTTTACCAACCGACAAAATGGCAGTGTCGTTCGCAAACGTTGCTGGGACACAGTTGTCATCATTAGAAAAGCCCAATGTGAAAAGTAGATAGAGGATGCGTCCCAGCACACTACCCTGGGAGACGACCGCTTTAATTTCTTTGAGGTCGGAGTAACTGTCGTCATGTTTAATTCGAAAAAAGCTATCTGATAAATATGATTTCAATATGTTATAGTATTTTATTGGCAATAACGCTTTAATTTTATTGAGAAGGCCGCTGTGACACACTTTAGCACAGGCTTTAGAAACGTCAAGGAAGACCGCGGAGCATTGCTTTTTTTCTTCAAAGGCGTTTTCGATAATTCGGGTTATTCTGTGAACTTGGTCGATGGTAAAATGTTTCGTGAGAGAACCAAATTGATGCGTAGGTATTAGTTTTCTCTGCTCAATAATATGATTGAGACGTTTGACAAGTAGCTTCTCCATTAGTTTAGAAATAATGGGTAGAAGAGATATAGGTCGATATGATGTTACTTCATGTGCTGCCTTCCCTGGCTTGTTAAACATTATCACTTCAGCAGTTTTCTAGTAGATTGGAATGTGTTCCTTATATTACTGTTAATTTCTACATCATGTTCATAATTCGACAAGATATTTTTAAAGTATTCCCAATCAGTATATTTATTTGTTAGTATCAATGGTGGTTCTTAAGTGAGTATTGTGTGTAGGATAGGAGAAAGATCAGAATTCATATCTAACACGCTTTCAATGCACACATAGTTGGTAGATATCTTCCTGGTGATAAAAAAAATCAATTAGATCGGGTTTCTTTAGTGGATCAGTTGGCCAGTAAGTTGGTGTCTCCGTGGAAAATATGTCGCAACCAGTCATTTGAAGCGCTTTATATAATTCTCTACCTTTTGTAGTGATGAGCCTCGACCCTCAATGGGTATGCTTCGCATTGAAGTCACCGTCCATTATGAATCGGTTTTTGTGATTATTGATTAGCTGAAGATATCGTTCACATTTGATCTGATGCCTTGGGGGACTATAAATTGCAGAAACTGACAAACCGTTAACGCCATCGAAATCGTTCTGGCTTAAAATTCGTCAGTAGATATGCTACCTTCTTCGTAGTGTTTTATATTGCTTCTCCCCGTGCGCAGTTATTTGGATGGATTGTGTGGTATGTTTCAAAATTTTTAAAACTAATATATGAATTTTTGGTAAAATGTGTCTCGGATATTAAGCAGATGTCGATTTTTTCTGTATGGAGTACGATTTCCAGTTCATGTTGGTGCTTCAATAAGTCGTTTGCATTCCATGGGATAATTTTTAAAAATTTTATCATATCAATTTATTTTGGTGTAAAGTCTTCTCGAGATTTAAAAGCCTTTTGTTCAAGCGCCATTGTAAACTCATTCTGTTTGGTAAGCTTATCTAATATTTGCTGTAGGATATTTGTATCTTTCGATTGATTATCTTCTTTTACTACTTGCGAGGATGTCAGCCCATTAAGTGCTGAAGCAGTCTTTTCAGTAGTAGGTTGAAAGAGGAGTTTTTTGAGTAACTTTGTATGGATTTTCTAATTGGGCTTTTGACGTGAGTGTCACTTTTTTTGGACTGGTTCTTTGGTCACGCATCTTTTGCAGTTCCTTAGCTACGGCACATCCTCTGTAGCTTGCTGGATGAGCCTCGCCACAATTACAGCATTTTGGTTACTCATGATCACGCTTTTTGCAATCTATCGACTTGTGTTTTCCTGCACATTTGACACACCTTGGTTGTTTGCCACAATAATGTTGCGTGTGATTATATGATTGGCATGATTTGCATTGAGTAATACATTTTCAATGTTTTATGACCTCAATATTTTTTTAATACTTTCGATTTTATCACATGTCAGAACAAACATATCTAAGGGTTTCTTCGTTTTCCATTTCAGTTTGTTAACTGCATCAATGGCTTTTAATCCTTGTTCTTGCAGATCTGTTATTATTTCTTTTGGATTGTTGGAGTGATGTAGGTTTTTCGCCATTACCGTTATCGGTCGAGATTGTTTATTTTCATATGTGAACCATGACAGAATCATATTGGTTAGCGTTTTTTTTTTTTTTATAATCATCGGGGCTGATGAAATGATTTTGTATTCTATATATTATTGTTAAGGAGCTTAATGGAGAATTCATTTTTAGATTAGTTTTTCGCAATATTATAAATTTGTTCGTATTAACATTCGCTTGATACCATTATTGATGGGGGTCGTGGAATTTTCTTTTCTTGTAGGCTGATCGGTTCGATTGATATATCCTTTGAGGTAGTAGGCTCCATCGTTTCAGGTGACAGTTCAGCTTTTCTTACAGGGTCTTTTCTCCAGAATCCAATCAGTTTCTCGGGCAAGTTCTTCTTTATCTCTTTCATAAACATCATCTTTCATGTTATTTGCAGGAATTTTATTATTTAATTAGAGGCTTTGGTTTTCTTTTTTGAGTAGATCATATATATCGGTGACAAACTTTTCGAATGCCCCTCTTTGAGAAATAAAAAAAAAAGCATTACAATGACAGAGAACCGCTAGCGCAGTAGAAATTATTCAAAACTGCTGCTAGGCTAGTGTTGTTGTTATTGTGCTATCTGCTACAATCTATATTATTGGTATGTAGAAATAAATTTTGCTGGTATAATGTTGTCGTTACAGTATTGTAACGTAATCTTCTGTTCCTACTTTATGCTTTGTTGTTTTTCAATGTGATGCTAATCAATTTGCTTAGTAATTTATTTTTGAATAATTAGTTCTCTGAAGCAGGTGCTGCGAAAAACACGTCTGCTCGCTTTAAAGGGCAATCATAGAGTCCAACTTAGCTTCGCCTTCAAATTGCCGTTTGGATGTAAGTTTATAAATTTTGCATCCTTTATAGGATGCCGTATGGTTTTCACCGCAGTATGCACAGCAGGCCAGTTCCTCCATGGTTTTGGTGCAGTCGGACGTGCGATGATCTTTAGAGCACTTAACGCATATGTAGAGTTTGTTACAGAACCTCTACGTGTGCCCAAACTCCTGACATCTATGGCACTGAACCAAATCATCGAATTTTTTAGGTGGTTCAATGACCACGACAGGATTACCTAGCTTTTTGATCTCAAAGATCTTCTTATAATTGCTACTTGGCTCTAGGTCAATAAAGAAAATTAAACAGGATTTTTTTTTTTTTTTTTACGATTTTTAGCGTTGGTGATGTTCTTCACCGTGTGACCCAACTTACTAAGCTCATTCTTTATGACTTCCAGTGATGTTGAGTAATGTAGGCCCTTAAGCACAGCCTTATATGCACGTTCATTTTTCAACTGATATGCAAGGAATATTGCGTTCTCTAAGCAACTTCAGAAGGTCTCGATTCTTATTCGCCAGCATAGTTCTGATTTGGCCATTTATTCCCGACTTATAAGTGTAGGAACCTTTCTCTACAAGTTTTTCAATCGACGGTAACATACCTTCAATGTCATTAACTTCATTCAGAAAAATTGCTGGTGGCTTAGTAGTTGCCATAACTGGCACTTCATTCTCAACAGGCTCAGCATCAGGCACAAGTGTTTTAACCAGGAGGGGAAAACGATTTGAGTTTGAGTTTTGAGGTTTGCATGCTGTATCCTTTACGTCTACAGGCCTCATTAACTCTCTTTTTCGGATACTTTCAGGGGAATCGACTCTGCGCTTGCCCGTCGACTGCCAAGGGGGTACCGGAGGCAACCCAAGACAATCACAGTTACTTACTTGATTATTGCAAGACAACAACGACAAGCACTTAGATAGTGAGAATTTTTTTTTTTTTTGTTAATGCACAAAACAGCAGCTGCGCAAAGTAAGAATCAAGCGATCGGCTCAACCAATCAGGGCGTAGTAAACAAATGAGTAGAGGTAGCGATACTCACCGATGACAAACAATACAGCGTGAACCAAAAAGAAAACTCCTTAGGCGCGTCTGCACTTTATAAGTGTTCAATCGCGACTGTTTGAGGTTATTAATCAATTTTGGTTCGTTTATAAGAGAAGTGGGAGGAGTGGGTCGCGGGTTAGTCGTGTACCCAAAACCAAAATGTGTGTCCAATCTAGTACCTGGGGTGGGTCAATTCTTGTCGGGTCCACTCATGCGTTATTTCATCGCTCAGTTGATTGCTATTTATTAGTTTTACTTCTGGTCTCTTTGATGGTTTTATTTGATCTTATCTTACTGTATATTTAAGTTAACTTAAGTGTACATGTACAAATTTACAATTTAGACCGATAACAATTTTAATGTACACATGTACATAAAACGATGACACAAGTAGTTCATCAAAGGTCAAGTTTGCTGCAGCAACGTTTTTTGTTAGCAACGTTTTTGCAGATTTGACCGCTGCCTCCCATAATCCACCAAAATGTGGTGCTCTTGGTGGTATGAAACAAAACTCAAAACCCCTTGTAGCGCTGTAGGATTTAAGTATGTCCACTGCATCGGAATTGAAGTTCTGGGTTTTGAAATCAGCCATCTTCGCCACTGCTCCTACAAAATTAGTTGCGTTGTCACAATATAAACGCTTCGGCAATCCTCGTCGTTATATAAATCTTCGAACACGTGAAAGAATCGCATTAGTTGTGAAAGAAGACACGAATTCGATGTGAACTGCTTTAGACGCAAAATAAACAAAAATCGATACGTAAGTTTTGTACAGCGACCTGCCACGAAGATTATGAGTCGTCATAAACGGACCACAGAAGTCAACGCTTGTTACTAAAAATGGACGCTCTCCATGTAGTCTAACGGATGGAAGATTCCCCATCACCTGTTGCATCAGCCGTGGTGAAAACAATTCTCTGGCATTTACTACCCATACTCCTTCACGCAGAAGCGACATTAAAACCTCGGCTCTAGCGTGTAAATTCTGTTTGTGCAGAAATTCTACATATGATTGCGTAAATTGGTGGTTGCGTGGAAGAATAGCTGGGAATTGGGCATCATATGGTAATTGAGCTTTAGCTAATCGTCCCCCTACTCTCAAAACCGTAATTGTTGTGTTGTCTATTTGCATTGTGTGTAAAAATGGTGCAAGGCTTTCCATGCTCGGCTTTAACCCTTGTTGCCGTTTCAACAACGATATCTCTTCTTTGTAAACTGTTTGCTGTATGTGTGAGACTATTCAACAAAATGTTTTTCGCAATTCCTTTGCTGGTACCTGTTTGACCATTGATGCTGACAATTGACGATTTAGTCCTATTCCGTTGAATATGTGATACACAAACGATATAGTACGTAGAATTCGAATGTACGATGATGGTTGTTGAATGATTTCTGCAATAATAGATTCTGATGATGAGCCGCAACACAGAACTGTCACTCGTTTGCGCATCTCAAAAAACGCAATTTCGTTGTCAGACTTTGCGGTCGTACCACGCAATGATGTGGTATGTAATAGTATGGTTGACATTTATCTATCTCACTAACAAGTGACATGTGACCTAGTGAAAGATATTCGTTTAGAAAGTATATATAAGCTCCTTTAAGCTTTTCATCCCGATTAAGTCTGCGTTCTAACATCTTAAATCGTTGATTTGCGACATCATATGAATTTCCTAATTATTTAGGAGAATTTCTAAATGGAAAACGAATTGTTTACGTATTGTTCCTCATTCTTGGTACCGTTGTATACTCTTCAACGTCCCAGACGCGTTGAATCATTGCGTCTAGCGACGACTGTTCCTTTATTAAATTACATCTGTATTGTAATTTAGCTTGTGGACTGGACATGTTGCCACCAATGATCCATCGAAAAGCAGTATTTATAAGGCTTGGCTTATACAGCCCAAGACAAAGTTTTCCTACACGAATAGTATCAAAGAATCCTTCTGTACTGAAAATGATGTCGATTTTGTTTGACTTGTGGAATACTGGATCGGCAAGTGTTATGCCGTCAGGTAACTGCTATTTTGAAGTATTAATATTGTTGTATGGTTGACTTGTACAAATCTTGTTGATTACTGTGATCTGTGATGACCACTCACAGTCTGAAACTCGCGATTTTAGCGTAGTGAAGTACCAGTGTTTGACGATCTCTTCTATCTGTGAAGACTTAAGAACACGGTACCAAGCACATGGATTGATAAACGTCAATCAACGTCCCCTTGGATATATATCCGCAGGTACCAAAATTAAGTCATATTTATTTTGGTATATATGACTCTCTCCTTGGTGGGGAGCTAGGCCCATCATAAACCTCCGCTGCTCTCTGGGTCACAGCACCCGGTTGTATAACGCAACTCCACGTCGAGTTATTACTCTACCCGCATTTGGGTCATTCACTCAACCTGCTCATCAACATTCATTCCAGAGAAGTGGGTCAACGGAACCTCCGTTGCTGCAATTATCTCGCACAAGAAGGAGACCGCAAAATCAAAAAGTTCGGCAGTATAGACTGGAATTGATTGCTATGTACAGATCATACGGAAACTCAGTCCGCATAAACCTAACTCTGGTAACAAATCTAATAGATCAAATACCTCTTCTACACCAACCAACGAACCCAACGTTTTGAAAGGAAACTGATTTGAAGCTCTTAGCAGTGACAATGATCCCATAGACGTAGAAGAAGCCCCAGCAGTGAAGCAAACCAAGCCTCCCCAAATTTACATTCGCGAGCGCAGTTCAGACAATCTTGTTTCACAGGGGGCGCAATTTATCGGCAACAACAATTTTCACATTGTTCCCCTAACCCAAGGCAAAGTACATGAAACTAAACTGCAAATCTACACAGAGATTAATTTAAGATACTTTCAAAATTCCTCAGTGATGCCAACAAAAACTACTATACGTACCAACTTAAGAGTAGTAAAGGGCTGATAGTGGTTATAAAAGGAATAGAAGCTGGAGTTGACACTAAGGAAATTAAAAGTGCGCTTGAGGAAAAAGGGTTCCCAACTAGGGTTGTGATCAACATCTTGAACAGAAGCAAAATCCCCCAGCCAATGTTCAAGGTTGAGCTCTCTCATGTGAATAAACCAGAGGAAAGGAACAATATCCACCCAATAGATAACTTACAATACTTGCTTTACCGCAGAACCACTGTAGAAGGAACCTCACAAGCGCACAGATCCTGTGCAGTGTACAAACTGTCAT
>JBAMAW010001922.1:0-19384 GCA_037043295.1 Amiota minor | reverse complement strand
GTACTTAGTGTTTTCTTTTATATTTAAGATATAAGATGTAGGAAAACAATAGTACATATCCAATCGGGGCAAAAAAAAAAAAAATTATGTTTTTGTTATATTCAATTTTCTTTAAAATATTTGTTTCTAAAATTTTTATACTCTTCACGAAAGTGAATAGTATTATATGTTTGTCATGAAGTTTGTAACATGCAAAAGGAGACAAAGAAAACCACATAAAGTATATATATTCTTGATCAGCTCGATTAGACGAATTTATTAAGCCATGTCCGTCTGTCCGTCTATATGTATGTAGTCCCTCAGTTTTTGAGCTAGAGAGCTGAAATTCTACACGAAGCTTTCTTTTTACCATACGCAGGACATTTGTTGGAACCACCCGAATCGGACCACTAGGGAGGTACCTCCCATACAAACCACCTATTTGAATACTACAATGAAACATTCACTTCGTCCCATGAAGAGTATTTCATCTTCGGCAAAGTCGAAGATAACCTTTTTTCTAGTTGTTATTTTGTTTTAAAACCAGTGGATGGTTCTCTCCTCCTACGCTGGAGGGTCCCTTAGGATTAGCAGAGTTAGAATTAGTTATACCACAATTGCGGTGTTTTAATTTGAGTTATAATTTTTTTGTTTTATGTTTTTGTTATGTTCAATTTTCTTTAAAATATTTGTTTGTAAAATTTTTTTATTCTACTTTGTGATATTTCAAATTAAATTGTTGTTAACATGTTCATCCAATTCAACAACAACGACAGGGAAAATGGTGAAATTGTAAGCATGTAGATGGAAGCATCCACCCTTGAAGTCAACATCCATTAGAAATAAAAATGGTCATTGTGCTTAGCGTTGACAAATTTTTTCATGAAAGTATACCCTTTTTTGCTGATTGTTACGTCTCTTCTTCTTCCTTCCCTTTCTTGTTGCGTGGCAACATAAACCAGCTGATGACTTTTTTATTTTTTTAATCAATTTCAAATTGTAATATTTTTAGTAAAATTTTAATAAAATACGTAGCAGGGATACAAACGGGAGTTGCAAAAACTATTGGCATACACTCAAAAATCTTTCTAAATCATGTATTTTCCACACATATTTAGTTTTAAATTCTAACAATTTGCCACAACGTTCCATTTGTTCGTATAAAACAGCTGTTCACGATGCAGAAAGGCCTGTGTAAAAGACACTCTGCAGCTAGTTCACGGTTCCTGATACCATATAAGCTTTTTTCTCCCTTATAACAGGTTTCCATACGATTGTGGATTTTTCAAATACCGATCAACGGACCTGGAGTTACGATTTATCTTTTCTGCAATCTTTCTGTTGGATAGTGTTTGTGAGTGAAAATAGTCGGTTTTTTTATGCTCCGAAATGCTCAAAATTTTTCCTGTATCCACATTGTGCTTGAGTTTTTACTCAAAAATACTTATTTTTTAATTTTCTGTTGGCTTACGTCAAAATATTTGAAAAAATTTTGCACAACCCAAAAAAATAATGCGTCTACTGCAATGACCAATTAAAAGTACGTGGGATTGTATTGACATTTCGGAAAACTTCGAAAGCACAGCTACATATGTATGTGTTATAAAAACAAAAAAATTGGGATTAAATTTTTTCGAAAATGTTCAAATTCTGATAAGCAACATTTATTGGATAATTTACATATGCCTGCAGCTAGTCATTGATTGACTAGGAGTATATATAATATTGGATGTGTAGATAAAAGCAATTCTTAATTCTAAAATAAAGTTTTCTAGAACCATCAAACCAATATGGTTACATCGATTCGTCATACTGAGCTTTTCAGACATCTACTTCTTCCTTGTGTTAGATATATCCGCATAAGGTTAACGTGCCCTTTTGAGTTGTAGGGTGTGAAAGGTAGAAAATGGTAAGCGCACTTATCTTATCAGGGCTTTTCTAGAAATAGATGAATGATCATGATGATGCAGTAAAATTTGATGCTACTAAAATGAAGGTGTTAAATGTTTTCATTAAATGACAGTTTCTCACTCAAGTGTCAAGCGCGAAAAATAACAATTGTAGTAGCAACAAAACAGTTAGATACAAAGAATGCGTGCCTACAATTTAGAACCTCCGGATGGCGGTTGGGGTATCCTTATTTGCGTTGGCATGGCTATGCCATTTGTAAGTTAACATAATTTTTTTTTTTTAAATGTTGCTCAATCAATTAAACAGTGAATAAAACTTCTACAGATTAGCGCTTTGGCTGCTTTACCATCCTTCGGTTTAATTTTTGGTGATTTCCTGAGAGGCATATGTGCTGAGACAAGTGCCATTGCTTTCATAACAAGCACTTTTTTTTGTGCCTTTAGCTTCGCGGGCCTCTTTTCAGGTCCTCTATTTCGACGTTTTGGTTTACGCACAGTTGGTTTGACAGGTGGCTTTATTTTCTTTTTGGGTTCAGTGCTACAGGTTTTCGTTACGTCAGTATTACAGTTGACTATAGCCTTTGGTGTAACCCAAGGGGTTGGTTTTGGTCTGATTGTACCAACATCGTATACAACTTTTAATAACTACTTTATAAAGAATCGTGTCATGTGGATGAGCTTTGCCCAATCATTGATAGGACTTGGCTCCATGTTATATCCGATATTTATGCAAAAAATCTTTGTAGTCTATGGTTTTCGTGGATGTTTGCTTATATTGGCTGGCATTAATGCCCATGCGTTGTTGGGCATGTTACTAATGCAACCAGTTGAATGGCATATGCGTCGTGTTCCAATACGAAATAATAAGGAAGAAGAACGGGATGAAAATGAAGAACTGCAAGAGCGCATACAGACCTTAAAAATTTTACAAGAACCACCATTACCTAAGGCAGATAAAGAACAAAAATTTGTGCCAGATCAACATAATCATCACCATCGCTTAATTATCACTTCAGGTAGTACAGTCCATAGCCGAGTTAATATTCCTAAAGGTTCACAATTGCTGAAATGTGAAACTGAAATTAATTTGATCTCAAGTCGTGCTTCAAGTATTACGAGTCTGGGAAATTGGTCAGGCCCAGTTGTAATTAGTGATGCTTCATCACGAATGACGCATAGTATGCAGGCATCACGTCGTCTTTCGGTTGCCAATGCAATTTGTTCGTCATTAAATCAACCAAATATGAATACAGCTCAAAGAACGGATAATAAGAAAGGCAAATGGAACACACTTGTTGATTTTCTCGATTTGACGCTGATCAAGCAACCGATTTATGTTAATATTGTGCTTGGCATATCGTTTGCTTTATATTCGGACATAGCATTTTTTACATTACAACCGATTTATCTATTTGAATTAGGTTTCAGTAAGGTAAGTTAGTTTGTTTCATGCTTTGTTTATTATTTTTCTGTATGATATGATAGCTGATAAGAATGATTTTAATATGAATAGTTGGATACTGCAACCGTCATTGCTATTGGTGCAGCTGCTGATCTCGCATCTAGAATTTTTTTGGCTCTCTCTGCTGTCTTCATCCAAGTGCCGTCGCGTTATATTTATCTAGCGGGCGCTTTTTTCACAGTCATTGCAAGATTTAGTAAGTCATCTTCTATTTATCTTCATTTGTTTTTCTCTTTTATTTTTACCTTAATTTAAATATATGACCGTCCTTTATATTCTTTTACGACTTTTGATTTACAATTTGATAACAACAAAGTTAACTAGATTAACACCTTCGTTTTATATTTGTGTTTCGTCACCTACATGGGTTATACTTACAGCATTTAATGGCATTTCCGATTTTATGGGTATGGCTTGCATCACTGCAGTATTGGGATTTTTACGTACTTGGATACATGTACCGTTGCCATTGGTATTTGCCGATTATTTGCCCAAAGAACGTTTCGCCAGTGGTTACGGCCTATTTATGTTTCTGCAAGGCAACATTATGTTTGTCATTAGTCCAATCATTGGTTATGTACGTGACAAATCCAAAGACTATATACTTGCATTCCACTTGCTTAATTTGTGTATAGGTCTGTGCGCTGGGTCTTGGTTGCTTGAAATTGTATGCATCAAGTTTTGGAGACGTAATAAAACAGTTCGTGGCAAAGTTGGGGAACACATCGAACTCTGACTGTGCATACATTTTTTTACAAATAAAAAAAGGTAATCTTCATAATGAGGATATAACATATCTTTGCTTTATAAAGGCTATAGACAAAAAATGAATCAAAATCTTGAATCAGTTGTGTTCGTGTGAATTTGCAATAACTGATAACAGATTCGTGATTCAACTTAAAGGCCTTTTAGACGGTCAGTTCAGTCTCATTTCATGTTATCGCTTCAGAAATCGAAATGGACTGACAACAACAACACGATCAGTTCAAAACTTAGTGTTGTCAATCGTTTGAGAGTTTTTGTACAGCACTGAACACTGTTTAAATATTGTTCATATTTATCTATTTAAAGGTGGTAATATAATAACTGATGGACTTCAATGAGTTCTACAGTAAAATCGTGATTCGCCGTACCTGCACACATTTTGAGAAGTCAACGACGCTTGTTGCACCGGTTGCATTTGATTACTCTTATCGATATGTCATGGAAATGGACTGACAAATAAGGCGGGCCATCAGTCCATTTTTAGTTATCTTTTCGGTTATCGGTGCGGATTTCGATTCGATAATGGACTGAGACTGAACTGACCGTCTAATAGGGCCTTTACTATAGAAACCCACTTTAGATATTTGGTAATCGAACCATGAATCTTTTCTCACATCCTTAAACACTATAAGGTTTTTTAATAGGACTTTCGGACAGCGAGTTTTGGTTAGCCGTTCACCGCCGTCGTTGGCGAGTTCAATTTCTTATGAGCAGCTGTTTATTTCATTTGGTTAAATAAGTTAACACAATACAACCAGCAACTGCATAAATGCTGACGACACATCCGAACAGCTTTACGCCTTCTGCAACGAAACTTTTCAGGGCGCGTGGCAGATAGTATTCCCTCATAAACTGGCGCCAACATTTGATACAACGGTATATGTCATACCGAAACGACTGGGAAATGCAGTATTTGGAGGAGGAAAGTATTATGCTAGCAACGTGAGCTTCTTGAGGAAAATAGCGGATGCTGGGAACCCGTTGTCCAGTTTGAGGACCACGAATAACGAAGCAATACATCCAGCGACCCATAAAAGTATGGTTACAGCCCAAGAGAAGGCGTGAAGCTGCGTCTGGAAAGAAAAGAAGGAATGTGGAGTACCAGCAGGAGAGAGCAGTCACAGTGGAGAGAACAATACTGATATTAATTTTATTTCTTTTATTTTTTTTTCTTCATGTTGGTGTGAGGTATTTCAGTCACCATGTCGAAATCGAACCCATTTCTGTGTCAGATCACAGACAAAGCACTATGGCATATAGAGGCTGAAGAAGTAAGCTCCGTGTACAAGAAGAGAAATAAGCTCCTGCAGAGGGCCTAAATTACAAGTTATACAATAGTTTACAGCATTCTGGGTGTACTAATTCTCTATGATATCACATTCAAAAATGATGAGTTTACAGATCTAATAAAAAAAATTAATAAGTATTCCTAGAAGAAATTCCTCATCTATTCTAATAAATGGCTTCTTTCAAATGTGTGTTTCTCTGAATATTTGACGCGGCAGATGATCACCAAATGAACAAACTAAATAGATTTGTTTAAAGGACAAAATTATAGACGCGTGAGCGCGACCAGAACTAAAAAAGAAATGATTACAGAGTGAATCAACCCTAGACGAGTTAATTAAGACATGCAGTATTGATGAGCAAGTCGATAAGAAGTAATTAAGTACTGTAATGATCATTAAACTCTTTAGACCAAATTTAATGTATCCTAATACCTTTACTTATAATATAGGAGATATGCGAGCCGAAATGCAGCTTTGGATCCATCAAGACTCCTAGATCACTAAAATGTGTGACATGTTCTAGAGTGTGATCATTTATGTGGTAGCTTTTTACAATTAAATGTTTACGATAATGGACATAATTTTACATTTGTCAAAATTAAGCGCAAGATAGTTCTTAGCACACCACTGAGATACGGAATCAAGATCTTCTTGAAGAAACATTTGTTGGACCGTAGATGGAATGGATAAGCAGAACTAGAAATAGTAGCGTTACTCGGCGTGCGTTGCTACACCACCTATCCAATAATTGGGTGTTTTTTCTAAAAAACTTTGTTGTAAAATGTGTAATTAATAATTTACGTGAATTGTTTGGATTTCTGATGATCACCCGTAAGAAGAGAGTGAAGTGGTTCAGGTGCAGGCAGAATTTCTTCTAATTTGACTTTTCCTTGTAAGCAACACATGCCTTTCGATTCGTCCTTGAATTTCAATGCCAAACAATGTTCACACACTACTGACATAGTACCTATTGATACTATACGATCGTCCTTGTAAGAAATCGAAGGAACGTAATTCATGGCAGAATTTTCTTTATTTACCCATGAATTAGTAACTCGTGCTGATGATTCTCTCTCTCTCTCTGTCTCAGCTCTATATCTATCCCGAAGCTGAGTGAGGCGAGCCTCACGTTCATCTCTTGCTGAACGTACTCTTTGGGCATTCACTGTACTACGACCTATTTGAACGACGACGTTTTCCAGACATGACTTTATAATTTCTTGATAGTAATAATCAGACTTAAATTAAAAAAATCTAAAATCACATTTGAAGAAACTTTGCTGTGTAAACAATGAGAAGCTGGAATATTGTAGTGACAGTAAATGCTTTTTCCATGAATTATAACACTATGTCAACTACATTAATTTTAAAGATAGGCATATAGGTATATGTATAGTGAAAATAACAGTATTTCTCCACTATTTAATGGATGTTATTATAAATATAAACCTTCCTCTTCAATCACTATATCTATTAAAAAAAAACCGCATCATTATACGTTGCGTAGTTTTAAAGATTTAAGCTTACATAGGGATATAGGGACAGAGAAAGCGACTTTGTTTTATAATATGTTGTTTTATAAACCCTGAGGGACACCAGAAGTTACACGAATAGTTTTCGATATAGCTGTTTTAAAAATAACTTTTTGCGTTCTAGAAGTTAGAAAGGATGTAATCCAGCTAACTAAATTGGGGGGAAAACCAAAGATACTAAGTTTCTTGAGGAGTACAATGTGACAAACACTGTACAAAGCTTCAATAAAATCAGCGTATATGACATCCGTTTGATGTTTTTGAGAAAAACTACCATAGACCAACGAAGTAAATTATTATAAGTAGGTTGTAGTCGAACGCTTCATGATGAAACCATGCTGAGAATTACTTAATAAAGGAAGAACGAAATGCTGCTACTGATCGGTAATAATATGATTTAACAACTTCGGAGTAGCGCAGAGTTACCAATTCCTCGGTAATTTGATATATTAGTTTTATTGCCCTTTTTTTGGAGTGGGATTATATGACTGCTTCCAAATATTTGGTAAGACAGAGGTATTCAGAGATAAGTCAAACAATTTAAAGGCTGGACCATACAAAGCATCTGCACACCGCTTTAGAACACAACTAGGTACGTCATCTGGACCTGGTAAAAACGTTAATTTTGAAGATTTTAAATATTGCAATACTATGTTACAATCAATAACTGGCATATTAAATTGATTATTTTGAGGAATGTGGACTATCATAAACGTTAATGAAATTAGTGTAAGTGCTTTAAAAAAAGATTAGATATATCTCCATCACTACACCATTCAACACCATTTAATTTCATACAAGATGGGAATATATCCAACCTGCGCTTAGTATTAATAAAGTTATACAACTTTTTAGGATCTCTTATAATATCGTCCTTGTACTTCCGAAAGCAGAAATTATTAAGACGTTGAAAGTTATAACGGGATAAAGCCTGTTTGGACTAATCAGCGGACAAACCGGACCTTTTAAATTTTTTAAAAATCAATTTTTATACTCTTCACGGAAGTGAATAGTATTATAAGTTTGTCATAAAGTTTGTAATAGGCACAAGGAGACAAAAAAACCACATATATATTCTTGATCAGCTCGATTAGACGAATTTATTAACCCATGTCCGTCTGTATGTATGCAAACTAGTACTAGTACGCATTACATATGTCGGAACCACCCGAATCGGACCACTAGGGGGGTTACCTCCCATGCAAACCACTCGTTTGACTTCATGTTCTTATTAGAAAAACTTTTCTAGTTTTTGTGGTATCAAACTGAAACTTAGACACTATCCGTTTCCAAGACAGACCCAGGACATTTGTCGGAACCAGCCCTGTCGGACCACTAGGGGGCTACCTCCCATACAAACCAACCATTTGAGTTCAGGTTCTTATTAGAAAAACTTTTCTGATTTTTGTCCTATCGAACTGCAACTTGGACACTATCAGTTTCCAAGAGGGCGCAGGACATTTGTCAGAACCAGCTGAATCGGACCCTTAGGGTAGTACCTCCCATACAAACCACCCATTTGAATTCATGTTCTTATTAGAAAAACTTTTCTAGTTTTTGTTCTATCCAACTTAAACTTGGACACTATCAGTTTCCAAGAGGGCGCAGGACAATTGTCAGAACCAGCTGAATCGGACCCTTAGTGGGTACCTCCCATACAAACCACCCATTTGAATACTACAATAAAACATTCACTGCGTCCCATGAAGAGTATTTCATCTTCGGCATAGTCGAAGATAACCTTGTTTCTAATTTAATTTAGTTAAGTCACGAGAAAACCAAGGTGACCTAAGTGGATTATGTTTAAATATAATTTTCGGAACACATATGTATATTAAAGTACTTTTTCATAGTTTTATAAAAAAAAACTTCGCAGCTAGTTCGACATTATCACAAGAATACAAATAAGACCAGTCAGTGTTTATTAGTAGAGAATTAAGCTTAAGGAAGCCAGTTCGTTTGAAGTTGAAAACACGTCTTGATGTATGTAGCACATTGGAACGATATTCAAGCCCACCTGAAGCAGGTGGGATATAAGAGCATGTAATAAATGAATTAGTATTGATAAATGAAAACTTAACACAAATAAACTCAATGTCATCGGTATTATCAATAGGTATCAGATCAGAAGAATAAGAAGCTCTAACAGATATCAGAACTCCACCATGCTTTATGTGGTCTCCGGTGTCTTTTTCCGTGTATTATAAACTTTATGGCAAACTTATTATACTATTCACTATATAAAGAGTATAAAAACCGCAACTTTTAATAATAAAATACGTAGACAATATTTCCTTCACTCTTTGCTTCGGAAGTGACAAAGCTAAATATTTTATTTTTGTTTATTTGCAAAATCAGTGCCTGCCATATGTCAAATTGGTTCCTATCGCTCTTCTAATCGAAAATTTTGATGAAAATTTGGCGTCTCGATGGCTACCTTTAAGCGCCCCCGACATGACCATGCATTTTATCAGTCACATATAATAGCGTTATTGAAATAAGTATGTGTGCGTGGCATAAACAAAGCATGATGAAATATCTAATCGATTTAGATATTTCATCATGCTTTTATTTTTTATTTTTTTTTTTTCATCAACATCATTCTCTCTTTGACTATGCTATCTCAATTACGCCTTCACGAAGTAAGTACGTGTGAAAGAGGCAAATATAAGACAGTGCTCACTCGTGAGCGGATAGCATGCGAAATATTTGCAAAGTGCCGACGTTGTCGTTATCGGCATTGTTGTCCGCACATCTGCTCACTTCGAAAAATAACAAGAAATGAACGATCGTCATGCTTCTATGCAGCATGATGAACACACGTATACGAAATGACTGATGTCATATGATCATGTCGGGGGCGCTTAAGGCCCTTTTAGAGGGTCAGTTCAGTCTCAGTCCATTATCGACACGAAATCTACTGATTTCGTAGAGAATATACTAATGTTACAGTCTCTACAAAAAAAAAAAACTTCAAAAACAAAAACGTAAGAGTCTAAACTGCTCATTTTTATTTGCCATCAAAGGTGTACGAATAATTGTTTTGTGCACAGTATATAAAAATGAACCCAAAAAACAGTACGACCGCGTTAAACTCTAGAACGGCTGGATTTCAATGATTTTTTTTTTTTATTTTTTTGTTGTACTAATGGAGTTACCAGTCAGGTTCTTTGCTACATTGGATCTGGTAAGTGGCGCTGTTGTCCAGATATAGATAGTTTTATATCATTTTTTTTAACATTTTTTTATTTGACGCAAAATATACTAACCCGATTTTATAATAAAATATTAAAATATATTGGTCATGCACGTAAATTATTAATTACACATTTTACAACAAATCTTTTTAGAAGAAACACCCAATTAACGCATATGGGGTGTAGAAACCGAGTAACGCTAGTTTATTTATTTATTTATCAAACATATATTTTTCTTTTTTTCTAGTAATTAAAATTGAGTAATAATAAAAATTAAGTCGTTAAGTCTATGAGTAAAATATTTACAAGTTTAGGTTATTTCCAGAAGATTTAGATAAGATGATATAGATTTAAAACAAAGCACATGAGTAATATTCGTTTTCCTTAAAAAATTAGGTTATTCCCCGAAATATAGAAAAAAAAAGAAAAATAAAAGTGAAAAGTGCGTAAAATTTGGACTTTTTTTAATTAATGTGAATTATTTTTCTTTGTGTATTGATTTTGATTACACTTTAAATTGAATTCGACTCCTAAAATATAAGCCTTGAATTCTGCATACTAACTTTTTATTTTGTATTCATTAATATATAATTATAAAACTTTTAATCCAAAAATCTCATGTGTTCACTTTCTTTTGACGCTGTGTGTACGTGCTGTCATTTCCAACTCATACGTGTTGGGATCATTGGCGTTGTTGTGTTGAAAAAGATCAGTGGCGTTATTGGGTTGACAAAATTCTTAAATGAAAAAGTTCAATTTCTTTATGGGATACCACAAACATTCGGGAAATAATTTTATCTTCTTGTATTTCCATATTAAGAAATTGAAGAGCATCTGTATCTACTCAATTTAGTTGAAAAAATACGAACAACTTAGTATTTCTAATGTTATTAACTGCAAAAAAAATTTTCAAAAATCGTGTCAGGTAGTATCACCACACTACCGTAATTGTGTTTGCGTGAAAACATTTTTCATGAACCATTATTATTAAAGCAAAGTCGAGAGTCCAGATGTTTTCGATATTAGTCTATATATGTATGTACATACAATGTACATATATAGTAAAGTAATACAGTAATACATAAACTGTAGAAATTGGTAGTAGTTAAATTGCCCCATATCGATTCTGTCCAAAACATATGTTTAAATGTACGTATGAACCAAGTCGTCTTTTGTAAAACATATACTTTTGAAGTGAAACTTCTTTAGCGAAGGGTAGTAAATCCAAAAAATATGAAAATGAAATCTGACAACAACCGAAATGTGATGATGCTTCAGAGACGTACAAAACAATGCGTGTTGTGCGTGCTCGCGTGCAGCATACAAAATGAATGTTTATACATGAGTAAGATAGAGTGAATAGTATTATAAGTGTGTCATAAAGTTTGTAACAGGCAGAAGGAGACAAAAAACAAAAACACATAAAGTATATATATTCATTATCAGCTCGATTAGACGAATTGATTAAGCCATGTCTGGCTGTCCGTCTGTATGTATGCAAACTAGTCCCTCAGTTTTTGAGGTAGAGAGCTGAAATTCTACACGAAGCTTTCTTTTTACCATACGCAGGACATTTGTCGGAACCACCCGAATCGGACCACTAGGAGGGAAACATCCCATACAGACCACCCATTTGAATTCAGGTTTTATTAGAAAAACTTTTCTAGTTTTTGTCCTATCAAACTGAAACTTGACCACTATCAGTTTCCAATATAGTTTCCAATATAGGGGGGTACCTCCCATACAAACCACACATTTGAATACTACAATGAATCATTCACTACGTCCCGTGAAGAGTATTTCATCTTCGTCATGGTCGAAGATAACCTTCTTTCTAGTTTTTTCTTTTTTATTTTTATATTAATCTAAATATGTGACCGTCCTTTATATTCTTTTACGACTTTTGATTTACAACTTGATAACAAAAAACTTAAGTGTATTAACACATTCGTTTTATATTTGTGTGTTTTGTCACCTACATGGGTTACACTTACAGCATGTAATGGCATTTCCAATTTTATGGGTATCGCTTGCATCACTGCAGTATTGAGATTTCTACGTACTTGGATAACTGTATCGTTGCCAATGGTATGTGCCGATTATTTTCCCAAGGAACGTTTCGCCATTGGTTACGGGGAACATATCGAACTCTAGTTGAATGTGCATAGTTTTGTATACAAATATATAAATTATACAATTGACAAAAAAATATACATACACTCGGCGTAACTTGAATATGATACCCTGTAAACTGTAAGTTTGAATGCAAATCACTCAAAAAGTAACATTAAAACTAACGGGTTTTTCTTGAGTGTTTGTTCAGTGACTATTTAGCTGTCTGTATCAAGAAAATTGATCGCTGGAAATAAACCGTTATATATTTTTTTCTATTTTCTTTAAATACCCATCATAAAGCAAGCTCAAATTTTTGCGATACTTAAATAGAACATTTGCTTTGTAAGACTCTTACATGAGCTGTGTCGACACGTGTTTTTGTTTAATCAAAATTAAAAATCCCCATTATTCGCTTTTCTGCCCACTGTGCTTGCTATGTTATTGTATTTAGTTTCTTTTGTTTTCATTCTCGTTGCGACTTAAAATTAGTTCTTTAGTTTGTCATAAATTCAGTCGAATGCAAGCAGTGAAGAAAAAAGGTAGTGATACGGGGGACAAGCGGGCACAGATGTAAGTAAACAAGAAACAATGTATATACACACAGCGTCAAAAGAAAGTGAACACGTTAGTGTTTTGAATTAAAAGTTTTATAATTATGTATTAATGAATACAAAATTAAAAGTTAGTATGCAGAATTCAAGGCTTACATTTACAGTCGATTTTAATTTAAAGTGTAATCAAAATCAATACACAACCAAAAATAATTCACATTAATTAAAAAAGAGTCCAAATTTTACGCGTCAAAAAAAAGTGAATAGTATATGCAAAGTGGCAAATATTAAGTTAAAATATTACACTTTTTTAAATTTTAATATTTTGTATTTTTCCCTTTAGATTGCACAACCGCCTTAAGTCTCCTTGGCATCGATTGGACAAGGTTTTTTGTCACATCAGGAGACATTTTGACCCATTCCTCCATTAAACACTTCTTTAGGTCTTCCTTGCTCAATATCGTCCTCTGCCTGATCTTCCTGTCCAGGTGTTCCCACAAATGATCAATGGGATTGAGGTCTGGAGATTGTGGCGGATGGTCAAATGTCTTAGGGGTCCTATACAGTAGCCATTCCTTCAGAGTTCTCGCTGTATGTTTTGCATTGTTATCTTGTTGGAAGATCCAATTGCCCGACAGGCCTATTTTGTCGACACTGGGGGCGACATTGTTTTGGAAAATGTTTAAGTAATCCATCTTGTTCTTTGTTGATTAAATGAAAACCAGATTGCTTTGATGTACCTTTGATATGAATGGCTTTTTGCGTGGTATTCGTCTGTGTAGGCCATTTTTATGAAGGGCTCTTCTGACCGTACTCGCGCTTACTGATTTGTATGATGTCTGGGTAATATTTTCTGAAATTTTGACTGCACATGAGGCTGGATTGCCTTTACTTTTCTTACTACAGCTCTAACTTGAATAAGTAAGTAAGTCGCTTTGACGTCCAGTTCTCGGCAAATCTTCCAACCGACGATGTGTGGCATATTTGTCAACTATATTTTTATTGTGCTAGGGTCCCGGCCTATAATTTCGGCAATATAACGCAAAGATTTGCCTTTCTCTCGTAAATCTAATATGATTTTTCGAGTGTCAATAGATGTTTGCTTTCCCATAGTAAGAATATTTTTTTGTTTTTTGATTTCATACATTTTTATATTAAGAATTCACTCAAATCAACATTTAACATAACAAAGCACATGAGTAATATTCGTTTTCCTTAAAAAATTAGGTTATTCCCCGAAATATAGAAAAAAAAAGAAAAATAAAAGTGAAAAGTGCGTAAAATTTGGACTTTTTTTAATTAATGTGAATTATTTCTGGTTGTGTATTGATTATGATTACACTTTAAATTGAAATCGACTCCTAAAATGTAAGCCTTGAATTCTGCATACTAACTTTTTATTTTGTATTCATTAATACATAATTATGAAACTTTAAATTCAAAACACTAATGTGTTCACTTTCTTTTGACGCTTTGTGTATATGCATGTATTACAATAACAGTTATGAATTTTAATAGATTTTAGCGAGCATTTGTACAATTGGAACTAATAAAGCAAAATAATAAGAATTTGAGTTGCTGGTTTTTTCTCAATTGGACGCTTAAAATACGTGAACGAAGAAGTCTCTACCGGCACCGCATTACGAGCCAACATCCTCTTTGAGGTGAGTTTCAATTATTAAATATCAAATTTAACTAAAATGGGTCGAGGAAAAACCTTAACGGAGATGGAAAGAGTCAAAATAACATCTGGATGTTCCTAGTTGTATCCTAATATGGTGTGCAGGTTCCCTGTGTAAACCGTCATTGAGGCTTTTCAAGTTATCGCTCCAGGCACCGTCATTTCCGCCTATTTGTAAGGAATCTTTCATTATTCCTCTACATAAAAAAGGTAATAAATCGGATATCTCAAACTACAAGGGCATATCAATATTGTCAGCTATTCCCAAGTTGTTTGAACAAGTCCTTATGTCGAGTATAGATCATTTCTGTAAGACTGTTATTTCTCTGTCACAGCATGAGTTTTGAAAAAGTAGGTGCGCAACCACTAATCTCCTTGAATTTAATTCACTACTGCTTTATATTTGTTTCATTAATAGGTTTCAAACTGATGTTATTTATACTGATTTTTCTAAAGCTTTTGACTTACTAAACCATGATCTTCTTTTGCATAAACTGAATATTATGGGCTTTCCACTTCATTTTCTTGGTTGGATCAAATCCTACTTTATAAATCATTCTCAAAAAGTAATGTTTAGGTATTCTTTATCGCAAACTGTCCACGTTACTTCCGGAGTTTCTCAAGGTAGTCATCTAGGACCATTTCGTTTCAATTTATTTATCAATAATCTTCGTTTCTATTTGATGAGGTTGAACTTTTTCTTTCCTTTAATGAGCCTGCCTCTCCCCTTAGACTGCAAGATCTTAACTCATTGTATTCTTGATGCTTAACTAATTATTTAATTCTTAATAGCTCGAAATTTAAGTTTATGATTTATCATCGGAAGAAACCATATTTGTTTACTTATACAATTGATAACGTCCAACTTGAACTTGTCTCCTCTTTTAATGTCCTTGGTATTCTTTTTGATTTCAAGCTTTGTTTTAACCAACACATCACTACCGTCGTTAATAAAGCGAAGGGTGTTTTTGGTTTCATTAAACGTTAGTCTAAAGAAGTCAATGGCCCTTATACCAAAAAGATTCTTTATATGTCGCTCGTGCGTCCACTTTTTGAGTATTGCTCTTGCATTTGGCCACCGTAATATAAAAAGCATCAAGATAGTATTTAGTCAGCTCAAAAGCAATTCCTTTCGTTTGCATTTCGTGGTCTAAACTGGAATTCAAATTCTCGCTTGCCACTCTGATAGGCTCCTTCCCTTCTAATAACAGAAAGATTCTTTATACGTAGTAACGGCACGGTTAATCGAAAAGTTGCGATGAATCAATTAATTCGTTTCAGACTTCGATTTAATTGTATCGAAAATACCAATTCGATTAATCGACCAATAAATCCGTTAATTCTTAAATAATCGAAAGATTATAGCGCCGCAGCTAACTTAATACTTTTCCACAATTCATTAATGAGCAAATACATAAATTAACTGAAACACAGTTCCCCTTGCAATTTATATTTTACAAGTCTTATAGTATTTTTTTTTGTCGCTTTTATTTTATTTTATGTGATTTCTATTTGAAAAAAATGGCTCCAATACGAAGTGATGTGAGGAAAAATTTTGAAAAAATAAATGGACGGAGGTGAAATGTTTGATGTGCCGAAAAGCGTTGAAATGTTGTAATAACACAACGACTATGAAGCAGCATTTAAAACTTAAACACTAGAAAGATGCTAGAACTCTTAAGTAGGTAAGTGAACTTTTTCAAGTCGGAAAAGATAAAATAGCAATGGTTCATTTAATTTTGAATACATATTAGGCATCAACAACTAACAATGATGAAATGGAAAGCAGCTGTAATGAAGAGCATGAGGAATTGGCCAATGGCAACAAGGAAGTAACGCCAAGCTGCCAAGAAGTAGCCAGCACCAGTAAGGCAACATCAAGTTGTAGCCAGCCTAAAATTCAGACAATGTTGTCCAACGTACAGAGTTATGCATCTGGTGGTACGAAACACCACAAATTAACGCATTCAATAGTGGAAATGATCGTAACAGATAATCGCCCATTTTCTCTTGTTGAAGGTATTTCAAAATTTTGACACTACAAAAGCTATTATTACTAATTTTTCATTTTTATTTTTGCAGCAAAGGGCTTTTTAAAGATGATGAAACAGCAATTTCCTCTATATAAAGTTCTATCCAGGAATACGGTAAAAGTGCATATGGAAAAAATGTATGACAAGGAAGCAGACAGTTTCAAAAAAATATTGTCCCAAGTGCGAAATCTCTGTGACATATGGACACGAACAGCTTGCTTGATGTTACAAATCATGAATTGTTTGAATGCAAACAATTTTGTGGAACCATTGGCATCTTTAAGTTGGCTCAAGCCCATACAGCTGAGCACATATCTGAAGTGCTAACAAATTCGCTGTCGGAGTTTGATATAAAAAAAGAGAAAGAGATTACTGGATCATAAAGCTGCCATACAAACCAAAATGTTTCTTGTATGGGGACCCCTTTAAGTTTTCGAAAATACTTTCTTCTTCTTAGCTCTACAGTCCGGTATAGACCACTGCTTCTGCAACTATTCTCTTCCATGCGTCCCTATCCATGGCCCTCTCTCTCCAGTTCCGAATGTTCATAAAACTTAAATCGGCTTCAACATCATCTAGCCAGCGTTTTCTTGGACGTCCTCGACGTTTACCTCCAATTTGGTCTAGTAACATTACTTTTCGCGTAGTTCTTTCTTTTGGCATTCTTATTAGATGGCCAATTCATCTTAGTCTTTGGGCTTTTATAAAACGTATAACATTCTGTTTCTCTATCAATGTTTCAATTTCGTGATTGTATCGTATCCGATATGTGTCATCTGGCAGGCGTAGTGGGCCAAATATCTTTCTCATTATATGTCGTTCAAAAGTTAGCAATTGGGCCATATCGTTCTTTTTTAAAGTCCATAATTCAGAGCAATAAGTGAGAATTGGTCTAATAAGAGAGCGATATAGTTTAAGTTTATTCTTAGGTGATATTAGTTTTGATCGAAATAGCTTTAGATTCGCATAATAAGCTTTATTGGGCGGTTGGACTGTTGCACGTACCATGTATTTTGATTTTTCATCATTTATTTTTAGCCCAGATGTGTTCATCCTCTCCTTTAGTTTTTTAAAAGCATTTATCAGACTAGCTTCAGATTTAGCCATTAGTAGGATGCCATCGGCATACGCACAAATTTGGAATGTCTTATTAAATAAAGTTTTTTTAGGGTTAAATTCTTGAATGATTGCATGTAGGACGAGGTTGAAGATAACACATGATAGCGCATCGCCCTGTTTAACGCCAGATACAACTGAGAAAGGGTCCGAAAGTTCGTTTTGTATAATTATTTTCACCGTTGTATTTGATAACGTTGCGAACGCCAACTCAAATATTTTGAGAGTTATACCTAATTTATGTAGGTAATATTTGATTTACCTTCTGTTCAGGCTATCAAAAGCTTGTTTAAAATCGATAAGCAGGCAGTAAACATCGATTTCATATTCAAAGAATTTTTCAAAGATTTGGCTTACCACAAACCCCTGGTCTATAGTGGACCTGCCACTACGAAAGCCCGCTTGGTAATCATCCAGTATTTCTTCTGCATAGTTATTTAGCCTGCTGAACAGAATATTTGTGAATAGCTTGTATGCGGTGTTAAGAAGGGATATGCCTCGATAGTTCCCACAATTGGTTTTGTCACCTTTTTTATGTACTGGCATTATTAAACTAGTTCGCCACATATTGGGTAATTCATTGCTACGCCATAATTTAAGAACCAATTTATGCAAATGGTTTCGTAATTCTACCCCTCCATACTTAAGCAGATCAGCCGGGATATTATCTTCACCACTACTTTTGTTATTCTTAAGCTTTCCTAGGGCTGCAGATAATTCATCTAATGCATGTTCTTCTATAAAATTTTCTGCAGTTTGAAAGTTCACTTCGTCGCTATTTTCATGGTTCGTATTCAAAACGTCATTAAAATATTCTCTCCATCGGCTCATGATTTGCTTCTTGTCACTTAGTATGTTACCATCTTTATCTTTTATTATTAAAATCACGTTCTATTTGTTCAACTTAGATATTTTCTTTTCCTTTTTCTGATGATTTTCTTTGCATTTTTTCTTTTTTCTTTATATTCATATAGATTAGATCGGGTTTCACTCGACAGATATTTTTGGCGCGCTTCCTGCTTGAGTCGGTTTGCTTCAATACATTCACTATTGTACCATTCGTTTTTCACAGTTCTTTTAGGACCCACGACTTCGTTGGCGGCATTGAGGACCGCGTTTTTAATATTCTTCCATGTGGCTTCTATATCATTAGTACATCAATATTTAGATTGTTGCTTAAAATTCGTTCGTATTTTTGTTGGACTTCATCGTTTACCATCAGCATATCAACATTCCATCTTAGTCTTCTGCAGCATTTAGCTTCATTCACCCTTGAAATGCGCTGTCGTAGTTTGGATACAACCAGAAAGTGGTCTGAGTCACAGCATGCTCCTCTAAACGATCTCACATCTTTTACTGAGCATGCATGCCTCTTATCTATTAGATCATGATCTATCTGATTGCCACCTCTACGCCCAGGAATTCTCCATGTTTGCTTATGGATTCGCTTATGATCAAAACGAAGTGCTACCGATCCAGAGACCATGTGATGCTGCAAAATTACAAAGCCGCAAGCCATTGTTATTTGAGGCTTCGTGTAACGAATGTCTTCCGGCGACAGAATTTAAAAGCCACTCTTCCTTTCCAATCTTCGCGTTATAGTCTCCCAGCGATACAATGATATCATGTTTGCTAATTTGAGCGCAAATCTGATCAAGCGCTTGATAAAATTCGTCTTTTACATTTTCATCTGCTTCCTCAGTAGGAGCGTATACATTAATTATTGAAATATTTTGAAACTTTCCTTTAGGTTT
>JBAMAW010001921.1:0-24624 GCA_037043295.1 Amiota minor | reverse complement strand
GATTTATTAATTTTTATTATTTATTATTAAAAAAAAGAAAGAGGTGTCGTGGGACACCCGTGTAGAGCGCAGCTCCATTCAGAACAAAATTTTTAATTATTTTTATTTATTGAAAAATTTATGTTTTAATTTTTTTTTTGATTAATTTTTATTATTATTTTATTTATTATTTATTAGAAACGTACGAATATAATTTCTTAAAATAATGAATACAATAATGTATTGGGTTGGTGGAAAAGTAACTTCCGAAAATGAGAATTATGTTTCAACAATTTTTTTCATATAACAACTTGATTTCATCAAATGTTTTCCATTGTTATTCCGTCTTTGTAGAAATTCTGGGATTTCTGATCAAAAAACTTGTGTAATACTGTTTTGGAGTTGCATGGGCAATTCATTGTTACGCCATTAAATAATTCTGAATGGAGCGAAATAAATGGTAATCAGATGACTCCGGACTATATGGTGGGTGCGTTAACACTTCCCAGCCTAGTTCCCTCAATTTTTGATGAGTCATCAAAGATGTGTATGGCCCAGCGTTGTCGTGGTGGAAGACTATGCCTTTTCTGTTTACCAATTGTGGCCGTTTTTCCTTCAACTCTGCATTTAGTCTTGTTAATTGTTGACAATAGAGTTCCAAATTTATCGTTTGTCCAGGTGGGAGCAACTCATAATGCACAGAACCTTCGCAATCCTGACTATAATTTCATTATAAATATAAAAAATATATTCATAGTATTCCATCCTGAGGCATATGACGCAGATACTAAGTGAACAAGGGTGCCTTAAATTCTATTTGAGGTGGACCTTTTTTGCCCGTCCGTGTCTGCATCGTCAAAGAAACATGGTGTGGGGTACCACACCAGAAATATTGCAAGCGGTAAAAAGGGCTTCAGTAAGTTTAGTATTCTCCATATAGCAGAGCAGCAGAACGTTTGCGCATGTAAGTTGATTAAAGCACAGCTGGATTGGTGACCGTACCCTTTGACGTGCACTCGCGAGCTACGAACAACACAGTGACCCATTTAATTTGAGACAGAGCGATTTAGAGTAGCCATGCTCCTCCTTTCCCTTGACGAAATATCTATTGACAGTTCCAGGGGAGCAACAAGATATGTGGTAGTAGGCCTTAGCAGAGTTGAAGTTGTGCACTCGGTGCACTTTTGATGCTGTCCTTCCGACTAAATATATATTGTATATAAAACTTGGATTTCTAGATCTTTTCTTATAGTTATTATTTCTACCACTATTTCATGAAGTGCAGCTAAAATTCACACTCTTTCATTCAATTTCTCTCTTACTCTCCCTATCTCTACACTATGGGTATGCGTATATTGTCCAATAATAAATCCAATAATGCACAATTTCGTTATGCACAAGAAAAAAGTGATGATGAATCATTATCGCAATGGCACCGTCCTAGTTCTACAAGTCATGCGAAAAACTGATTGTACTGGTTTGTAAGTGAATAATTAGATGTTTAGTAAGCATTTCAAATCTCATCATGTCTTATGCAACATAGTACTCGTATATTCACAATTGCAAATGTTGTGATTCACATGTTACCTTTGCCACTTTAGATTGGTTACAACAAAATGAATAATCGCTGTGGCGCGCGCTGCGTTGCGAATCAGTGTTTCATTTCCAGGCTTCCTTTTTTTACTTGTTTCTGTTGTCCATTTCCAAACCACCACTCCAATCCACGCATACATTCTTCTTCAGCTCATAATTTTTTATTTTTTTTATTTTCAATTTTTCATAATTTTTCCATTTTTTGTAGTATAGGGAACTTTTAGGGTTCCGTACGCAAAGGATATTAAACGGAACTCCATTACTAAGGCTACGCTGTCCGTAGGTCTATCCTCGGGATCTATCTCATGAATCCTTATAGGTAGAAAGTTGGAAATTTTCACGGACTGTGTAGTTCCATCGAGGCCACAGCAACTAATACTAAAAATAAAATAAACTTAAAAATGTAAAGGGGTCCTCTTACAAGAAACTTGGTTTGTTTGGGAGCGATGCGATCCAGTAACTCTAGGGTCTTGAAATTTAAGAGTTTCGTAAATTTATAAATTTATAGTGTCCAAACTTCAGTTTGATAGTACAAAAACCAAAAATGTTTTTTTTTTAATAAGAACGTGAATTTTAATGGGTAGTTTGTATGAAAGATACGTTCTAGTGGTGCGATTCGGCAGATTCGTAAAAATGTAGAGCATCTGAAAATAAGAAAAGTTCATGCAAAATTTCATCTCTCTAGCTTAAAAATGGAGTGGCTAGTTATATAAAGATGGACAAACGGACATCACTGCTACTCAGATATTATTTCTTTTTATATCTTCTACGGTGGTACGGAACCCTTCGTGTGCGAGTCTGACTCGCATTTGTCCGATTTTCTCGTATCTGTATTTTGGTGTGGTTCTCACTTTGGCACTTGCATGGGCTTAAGTTATGTTTTGTGAGTAGCTTTACTTGGTGGGATTGCTGGCTTAAATTGGACTAACTGAGCCTTGGTTTCGTAGTTGTTGTTCTTTCCAAAAACGAGGGTCATAATGAAAGGACTAACAAACGAATGCAAGTTTTCACTCACATAAAGACATTAAAAATTTCATTAAATGCAGCAAAATTGCTTGAAGTGGAAAAATGTAATATCCTTTTAGGATATACACAGCAACCACAACAACAGCAACAAGCATAAAAACAACAGCAAAAAAAAAAAAAAAACAAAACACAACATAAAAATCGGCCAAGTGCGAGTCGGACTCGTACACGTAGGGTTCCGTACCAGATTGTGGTTTGTATGGGAGGTATTTCCCCAATAGTCCAAAAATCAAAATAGTTTTTCTAATAAGAACCTGAATTAAAATGGAGTTTTTTATGGGACGTACTCCTCTCTTGTTGACCGATTCCAACATATGTACAGCACCTATATCAGAAACAGTTTGATAGTACAAAAAACAAAAAGTTTTTCTTGGAAGTACCTGAATTTTAATGGTGGTTCATATGGGAGGTACCCTCCCTAGTGGTCTGATCAAACTAAAATTCCAATAATATAAGTTTCTGATGTATAGCCACCAACTAACCATATTTCAAGATCGTGGGGTTACTATATATATGTATATATAATATTTTAGTTTTAGTATTTGTTGCTGATGCGCGCGTGGAACTACATATTCTGTGAAAATTTGAACTCACTAGCTATTACGGTTCATGAGATATGACCCATGGACGGGCGAACGAACGGGCGGGATGACGGACATCGAAGTCTCTGTAATAGGGTTCCCGTTGGCTGCGGAACCCTAAAAAAGCAAATGCGTGTTTTGCAATGATGATGAGCTGAACGAACTAAATGAAAAATGATATGACAAACGAATAAATGAATGAATGTATCTTTTTATCTGATATAACGTACTCATTTGTGTGCGTGTGTATATATCATGTTACAATTACCTACGCCTACGATTACGTAAATGTATCTGCTTGGGCATTCCAATGCATACTTAAAACAATAAAGAAATAAAAAACACCATTTCATGTTATTAATACTCATGAAATTTGTTAAACAAATTGTAAAACAAGCCCATTTATGTATGTTTACATATGTAGACATGCATATAAGCATACGAAAGTTTCTGTATTAAATATTGATATATAATTTTCAATTATTTTTAACTAAATATTTGACAGTTTTCCTTTTTTTTGTCACTTTTATTAAAATATAAATCAACCCGAAGGTTTTTACATTTTGGTGTCGTCTTTAGAAAAGTCACATGTTTGGGTGAAGCCTTTTTTCTATTTTAAAAATTAGTAACATCAAGTAATTAAACGGAACTTAAGTTATCTCCTTTTTTCGCAAATTTCCTTTCTCTACATACAAATGAAACAAAATACACTCGCAGTGCATCTCTTCGCCTCGTGCTTGGATTATTATTGATCTCTTCCAAATAATTAAACGAAGCTAAAGGTAGCTCACATCCATAACAACCATTTAAATTTCAAGGTCCTTGGGTTATGGATCGTATAGCTCCCATAAAACCCATAAGTTCCTTCTAAGAGGACAACTTGAAATTTTTTAATTTCTTTTAGTTTAATTGTTAATTGCTGTGGCTCCGATGGAACTACTTATTCTGTGAAAATTTCAATTTTCTGCCTATAACGGCTCATGAGATAGATCCCGAGGACCGACCTACGGAGTTTGAGTCTCTGAAGTTCCAGCTTCCAACTCCTGCTTACTCGTAATCATCGTCCGAGTAAGTAAATTATAATATTTAAATAATAAGACTGGTCGACACTGTTTTTTTCAAACGAAAAGCGATTACCAATTTTGAAGTACCCACCTATCCACAATATTACTTCATTTATGCGATAGCTTAGTTCTACCTTTTTTCGTTCGAACCAAGTAAGAGCGATTCATTGCGCGGGTTTATGCCTGCGACTGCACCGCGGTTTTATTTAATGCAACTTTGTGTTTGTTTACATTAATCAAAGTTGCCATGTACATAAAATGCCATGTGAAAATAGTTTTTGTTTTAAATTTCCATTGCACAACATAAAATACAAATGTAAAAGTTTATCTTGATTTTTAATAAAGTTTTACAATGATTTTCTCGTATATATATCTCACAAAAACATTAAAAAAAATTAAAGTGAATAAAAAAGTGCTTATTCATACGGTCTTACTTATTTCGAACGAAGAAAGATCAACATAGCTATCGCTTAAACGGGGTATATAAGGTAGTATTTACTTGGTTTCTATCACGTCTAAATTTTTTTTTTATTCACACAGCATTTCATACAGCATTTCAACACTGATGCCGAAGTATTTGTATTGGAGTTATACGATCAACTAATCCTAGGATCTTGAAATTTACATAGTTGGTGTAGTATGGATAATACAAAACCCTAAAAAGTTTTTCTAATAGGAACTTAAAATTGGGTTTGTATTGGAGCTTTGCGATCCAGTAACACTGAGGTCTTCAAACTTATGTGGTTTATTACAAATTAAGTCTACATATTTATTTATGGTTAATTGTTTAAAATTAAAATTATATATAGTTAATCAAAAATGCATACTAAATCTCTACAAAAGAAATCAAAATTATTGTACTAAAAATTTATAAAGTTGTAGTATATTTATTTGTGTTTTTTATGAAAATGTAATGCAGCATGATTCGTTTGCTCCTTTAAATGCATTAAATAAGTAATAAGTGTATAAATAAGTCAATTTAGCACCAAACATACTTACAATTGCCGTTCAATAATACTTTATTTCGAAGAAAACTCATTTAACATAAGTTAACCATGGCAATAATTAATAGAATGAAACGCACATAATCTCATATTACGCAGTTCAATTAAAACAAGACTATTTTATAACTCTATAGATATTACCACTATCATTCGATCCACTTGCTCATGAGGACATGACTGACAATCTAACTGACTGAGTTGATTAACTAACTTTATTTGCTTGTGAACATTCTTTTGTCATGTCTACTTGAATTAATTTTGTTAGTTTCATTAAGTCTACATACAATAATATCAACATTCTTCACTAAAGAAACAAAAAAGTCCATTATCTACAAACATATCCATGCAGCACACTAGGTACTTCATTACAACTTCCTTACAATATACGTCACCATACTCGTCGCTCTTGACAAAATCTCATTCCATTACATATATGCCTTCCGGCAAATAGTAAAAATGTATTTCTTTTTGTTTTCTTTTTTGCTATTTTTTCCTAATAGCAAAATGTCAGCAAGACATGCTGCACTTTAGTATTGACCACAGTTTCTTAAAATTTCTGTATTGGGCTGCTGAAAAAAGGGTACAACTAATTTCAGAATATAGTGGAATGACAGAAAGCTCAAAGTTACACCACTCGGACTTCATTATATTGGCGGGGAGGTCAAATTTTGCATATCCGGATGACCTTCAGAAAGCGGGCGCCAAAGTTTATGATGGTTTAGCCCGTCGTTACTACTGCTCGGTGGCTCTTTACCGGTAGAAGATTTTGAAAAATGTATTGAATCCAGGAAAACATTTGTGATGCAAGACATGGGTATTATTAACATAATTTTGCAGTATTTATAAGTTCTCCTGAGTAATCAACGGTTGCAAATTACTTTTTCCACTCTTTATTTTTTTAAAACTATGGCTGGCCTATTCTCTGAATGTAAATCTGTTGGCCCACATTCGTGCAGTGTTTAATATGTTTTTTGACCAACCGATCATGGTCGTTGTGATGGCATTGAGGCCCTATCGCCCTTTTCACAGTGCTGAAAAAATAACTTGCTTCAAAAACCTTTTCACATTCCTGTCATATTGTTGCTTCGCTTATAGCTGCTGGTTCTTTTGATGATATTTACATGGATCGTTGCGCGCACGTTGTTCTAATTTCAAATTTGTGAAAATGACAGGATTTAAACAATTTGCAGTGAATGCAAATAGTTTTCGCAACTCCCTTTTCCAATTCTGCTACGAATTTTATCAAAATTTTAACAAAAGGTTTACAATTTTAAATTAATTGAAATCAATATTAGCTAATTTCTGTTTACGTGCAATAAGAAGAAAGCAGGCAGCAATTGCGAATCCTTGCCAGCACTGGCAATAATTTAAACAGCCACATGGTCAGTCTGAGTGCAGAAAGTACTTCCAAAGTGGCTTCCACTGCGGAAGCAGCGCACAAGTATTTTTTTGTTTACAAAATTAATACCTATATTGCATTATTTTCCCTGTTGTTGTTGTTCATTATTGAGCTGCTTGTAAAAAGCACACATGACTTCAGGTTCGATAGAAGGATATGCTTTTTTTCTCTCACTCGACTCTTCGACGTCAGCAATTGTGCTTCTTGTTTAAATGATTTTGGACTACAAGCGAAAAGGAACAAAATAATAAAATTTTGTTTTAATTATCTATTTTTAAATGTTGTATTTACAATACTTACACATTGTGTATGTTGTTGCTCCTCACCTTATGTTATGTTGCTAGACTCATTTCATGACTTCAGATTGACTTGAGTTCAATACTTCTTACTACTCAAGTTAAGAATTTAGAAGCTAATCCAATTTCGGCTTTAAAAAATTCCGAAGACATTTCGCCACAAAGCCTTCGTGGTCTTATGGCATGTCATGTCCTTTTTATCAATAGTACTGATGTTTGTATGCAAACTATTATCCTCATGTGGTTTTCTCAACTCCCCATTTTCACAATCGTTTTGATGTTGCTATCTGTTCTTGTATCCCGTAGGCAAACAAACATCTTTACCATGTAAAAAAAAAAAGTATTGAGATTCTAGGAACTAAAAAAACAAGAACGATTTTTAGCGCAAAGAACATGTTCTTAAGAAGAAGAATAAAAAAATGGGGTAGAAAATAATCAAGTTTCCGAGAAACATGACGCCAAAATATAACAAGATATAAGAACATGAAGAAGAAAAAACGATAACCAAACTTCAGGATGCGCAGTAGACAAGATAAGATACAAAAACAGCAACAATATCCACATCAACAACAAGAAGAAGAAGGCAAAATTTAAAAAGTGCCAGTTTAACATTGTTGTGGCATGCCACTAGCTCGAATTGCCCTCAAATAAACGCTTGCAATCTCTCACAAGATACTATGTATACACAATATGTATATACGTACATATAAATAAATAAGCAAGTATGTATCTATATATATATATATATATATATATATATATATATATATGTATACTTACTTAGTCAGTTAGTCAGCCAGACAATGTCTTTCCGTCTATCTATACTTAAGTTGGTGTGTGCGTGTCTGTTTGCTTTAAAAGTACAAGACGAGTATATTGGATTGTTGAAGCAAACAGTGTACTATGTCTGCCTGATGCTAGACACCTGATTATAGCGATGATGATATTGAGACAAGGTACTATGCTGTTGTTAAGTTTTCAGTAATATTTTGCAAGTGAAACCTTTAGGCGAATAGAGCGATTTCTGGTGGAGGAAAAATACACGAGGTCTGTTCAAATCATGTCGCGAATTTGAATTAACGCAGGCTACGATTTTAAATTTTTTTGTAGCGTTATGTTGGTCCTCATGTTCCGCACTTATGCTATCAAGATCGGCCATTTTGAATGTTTAATTTATTTTTGACTGCTGTTCTGCTTGCACGTGGTTTGGCTCGTCTTCGATTTTTGCCTACTCCAAAACACGCATTTTGTGTTGAACATAACGTTGAAATGCACTGAAATTTGAGAAATTAGTGTTGCGCTATAATACAAAATCATTCGATAAAGCAATTAGAAATTCAAACAGAAATTTATTTACGAGTAAAGCCAAAATCAATGCAAAACATGTCACATCTACCTTTAAGAACTTTTTTGAACTGATTTAAATGAATATAAATTATTAATATTGAAGAAATATAGTTTGGCAAATTTAAATTTGAGTTTTTAACGGACATATGTTGGTGTTGTGCAGCGTAAATAGTCCCTCAGTTTTTGAGCTAGAGAGCTGAAATTTTGCATGAACCTTTATTTTTAATACACGCAGTACATATCTCAGAAACAGCCGAATCGGGCCACTAGGGGGTACCTCCCATACAAACCACCCATTTGAATTCATGTTCTTATTAGAAAAAAATTTTGATGTGAAACATTTTTTCTTTCAGTAGGGTGAAATGTGAAATCGTCGTAGGCATTTTTGGATAACGCTTTTCTTATCGATCAGAAATTAAGCAACGCGTGGGAAATGTTTAGATGAGGGACCGATTACAAACAGTAGGCGAAAACGTGATTTTTAAATTTAAAATTTTGTTTTGTTTTTTAGTTTTTATATTTTTATGAGCGCTTTGTAACTTCAACAAATAAATGACAATACAACAAAACTCATTTTAGGTTAATAAGTATAAAGTTATTAGAAAGTAATATTAAATAACTAAAAATTTATAAATCAGAAAATCGAATTAAATAAAGTGAGAGTGAAACACTTTAAGTATGCACTTTCCTGCTAAAAACATAAATACCTGAATAGCTTCGTGTAGAAAGAGCCAGCTCGGGCCGCTTATAGTATGGGAGGAGTGTACAATAATCCCAAGTCTCATATTGATACTGTCAATACAACTCTTAAAGATTTAAGATCTTCTGATGCGGTAATAGTTGGAGTGACTTTTGTATTCACTGGAGATTTTAGACAGAATTTACCTGTAGTACACGTGCCGATATTCTTAATGTGTGCTTTAAAAAGTCTGAAATTTGGCCATATAAGTTAATAACCCGAAGTAATCGAGCGCCCCTCATTAAAACAATTCATATAACGGATTGGATATAGCAAGACGCAAGGCATGACGGCGTCTGCGAGAAGCTGCGTCTTCACTTTAGTTATGTTAAGTAAGTTGATTTGTAGAACAATAAAGTCATAGACAAAAACATTACAAACTTTGTTAATTGGCGCTCGAACATGGAACCCGATGTTAGTTAACTCAATTCTGCGCAGTGCACAGCCACAGAATTGAAAAAGCAAACATCGAGGTCCTAAACAAAATAATAATTAAAAAAAACAAAAAAAAAAAAAAACAATTACAAATTATGAACGTAAAGCAAATAACAATGGTAAAAATATTATCAAGAAATTTAATGAAAGATAAATAAGAATAACGATTAGTTTTGTTGACTTAAAGAAATATAATAAAGAAATTCAATCAAAAATAAATAAGGGCAAGAGTTTTGTGCATTTAAAAAAAAAAAACAGCAATGAGATTTCTCAACCAAACAACAACAACAAATTAATTGATTTAAAAAAAACTATAAGAAAAAACACAAAAAATAATTTGAGTGAGGAATTACACTGGAAAAAATTCGGAGCAGGAGACAAATGCAACTTTTCCATATTACATATTTATTTATTTATTTATTAGAACTAAGATTATAATTATAAATTATAACCTAGTATTTATTATGAGCAATAGCGACATAGGCCTTCAGCTCAGGGGAAAGTTAAGAAGGAAAGGAGGAAATTAGAAAAGTGCAGGACGAGACTTGCCTTGAGCGGGAATCGAACGCGCGACTCTTGGGATGTCAGCCAACGCACTAACCTCTGGGCCAACCTGCCAGTCTATTACATATTTACTTTATCTATTATTATTATACATGGATTGTCAAGTACTTTAAATACTATAGCGCACCTCTAACGAACGTAACTATTTTGTACCACATTTTGTATAATTAATTTACTCTTAGTTGCGTTATTAATTACATTTTAGTCTGGTCCTGCACTTTTCTAATTTCCTCCCTTCCTTCTTAACATTCCCCTGAGCTGAAGGCCTCTGACGCTATTGCTCATATTAAATACTAGGTTATAATATGTAATTGTAATCTTAGTTCTAATAAATAAATAAATAAAAAAATTACATGTTACATTATTTTTAAGTCAAGTGATTCATAAGTACTATATCACACTGTAATTATTCATCTAAACATAAATATGAAAAAAGAGGTCAGTTAACTTATCCTCTCTTTTATCTTTAATTGGTATTAAGTATAAATATAAACATGGAATCGGAATCCGATGAAGAGTTGAGTAATCATATTCAAAAACTTTCTTGTTACGATATACCGACATTGTAACCAACCAAGATAAAAGCAGATCTTAAAAGTGGTTTCCACCAGATTCCCCTAAGAGAATCTGATAGTGAAAAGACCGCAATTTCGGTAAATAATGGTAATTACGAATTTACCAGACTACCATTCGGAATGAGGAATGCCCCAACCATTTTTCAAAAATTTGTAGATCATATCCTTAGCAAATACAATGGTTCAAAATGTTACGTTTGTATAGATGATATCTTCAGCAAGACAAGAAAGAATACATTGAAAATCTGAGCGTAATTTTTGAAACACTAAACAAGGCTAATCTTAAAGTTCAGCTGGATAAATGTGAATTTATGAAACAGGAAATAGTGTTTTTGGGATTTCTTTTAGGTACCAATCCCAGAAAGACCTGGGATTCTCACCTATGCTCTTTTGTTCCTTGTACTTCCACCGAGGTTCTCAACCTATGAATAAGCTGCATGCTCGATCTCCGTATTCGGTTAACAGTGTCACCACGAGAAGGCGAGCATAGAAGATTGGGAAAGAGAGGTGAGTGACTTCATTTCATGCGATCTGCCATCGAGTTGCACAACTTCTCCCATTTGTGACTCTACAAACTAAGTGTCACTTCCCTAATATTATAGAGACGACTGTTTTAACAGTTCCAGCAGCAGACGAAACTGCGAGGATCCCAGGATACCAATGATTTCACCGAGATCAGTTTCCAGTCAGAACATATTTGCGCTAAGTATTAATAACTCACAAGGGCAAACATTTCATGCATTTGGTGTAGATCTCCGTAACGAAGACTTTTTCAATCAAAGTTTTCTTATTCTTGGCCATAGAAATGAAACTAGAAATGTTGTTTTTGCGGAAGTCTTCAATAGCTAACGGTATAGTCAATACACATAGAGCGTTTCAACACTGAATCCGAAATATTTCTATGAGAGCTTTACGATAAAGTAATCTTAGAATCTGGGAATCTACACGGTTGTTGAATATTGGTCAGACTTTTATAGTGTTCAAATTTAAGTTCGATAACACAAAAGACAAAAAAGTTTTTCTAATACGAGCATAAATTTGAATTTTGAATTTGTATGGGAGCTATACGATCCAGTAACTCTAGGGTCTTGAAATTTAAGAGTTTCGTAAATTTAAAAATTTTTTTTTATTTTTCAATGGGAGTAAAAACAATGAAGCTTTTCTAACAAGAACCTGAATTTATAAGAATGGTTTGTATGGAAGGTACCCCCATAACCCCCCACATCCTCCCACAGTTTGATAATTTGTTTAAGGCTGCATAGACATTTGTCAAGTCCCTAATGGAAAACCCGATACTTGCAGTTTTCGTTTGTATACAATAAATCAGATTTATGGAATGGGGATATTCGGTATCCTGGTATGTGCACTATCCTGGAGTGTGTGGTATCACTGAGGTTGAAGCTTGTGGAATGGACAAAAGTGTAACTGTACGCCTCAATCACTTTCATTATGCATATTTCATTGCTATAATGCATATCTTATTCTTTGTATTGTCCGTGTCCTGTCACAGTCGCCAAAAATGTTGAGAATAAGAAGACTGGTTTTTTTTATTCCTTCAAAAATGTACATGTAGAGCTTTTGTGGATTGCATCTACAGAGTGCCCTTTTTAGTGATTATTGTGTTTTTGTTTCGATTCGTCTTTCGTTTCAAAAATTCAATTGTGACATGAGTTTAATCTATATTTTAGTGATCTCCTCTAACAATCGGCATAGCGCTTTCCTTTCAGTGGCAAACGTAATTGTCCGAAGAGATAGTCGCAGGGTGTCAAGTCAGAAGGATACGATGAATGGTAGTCGGTTAAAATGTGATTTTTGGACAAAAAATCAGTTATAAATGTCGAACGATGATCGGACGTATTATCTCGCAAAAGGTGCCACTTGCCATTTTCATGACATTTTGGCCTCACGTAGCGAATAAGCAACAACAAACGCTTCGTTACACCAAGACAATATCGTTCGATGATTCGTCTCTGGTGTATACCAGTGAATCCATGTTTCGTCGACGGTCACGAAACGACGCAAGAATTTCACCGTATTGCGCTTAAACAGCGCCAAACACACCAGAGACAAATCACCGAACGATATTGCTCTTCTTCCATTTTTATAAAAAGGCTATCAAAACAAAACTAATGAAGGGAATAGACTGAAACTTTGGCAGTAGGCTACTAAAAGAAGGTACTGCACGACGGTAACACTCTTTCGTAATAGCAGCGCCATCGGGCGGTGAGGCTAAGTACTTGTTGATTGACCCTCGTATATCCTCAATATATATTATCAAAATCAATATCAATATATGTTATCATCATCAGCCATCTTACATTGTTAGTTTTTTTTTTATAGATGAAAATGTGGGACGTGTTTTGGCTCGTCTTCAATCTTTGACTATTCCAACAAATTTTCAAATGCTTTGTATTATATTTTTTCCCAACGTCATAACCGTGTACCTATCTTCCATCATCAGGTATATCCTTTTCAGCAATTTTGGATACAGCTCCTGAGCGATGCTTATGCGACGTTTCTTTTGCTTAACATTTAACAGTTTCGAATCAAACTTCGCTGGCAAACGTTCCATATGCATATATTAGAAAAACTTGCATGGCATGAGCCACTCGTTATGGCGACATCATCAGAAGCTTCTCAAATAGTGATTTAACGTATATTTATAACAATTTTCGTCACAATTTCCAAAGTTTTCATCGGTTGTTGTCGTCCAGGTCCGTCATCGACATTAACATCTTCTCGGTCTTCTGTAAAGAGTTTGTACCACTTATAAATATTTTTGTTTGCTCAAGGTAAACTCGGAAAATATCACAGACAACATTTTAAGTGCTTCGGAGCTCTTTAGTTTATATTTCACAAATTATTTAATCAATTTTTTTGAAATAGTCAAAAATCGAAGTCGAACCTAAACACGTCCCAATTTTTTTCCTATAAAGAAAACTGACAATTCAAAATGGCTGACAATGGTAACATATGTTGGAGATATATGTACCAACGTGGACCGAGAAAAGTAAAAAGTCGCTCTACTTTTTGAACAAACCTCGTATGTATAACCTGCAGAACGTAACTAAAAACTACACTTAACAGGGTGCGGATAGTAGAATGAAGGAAAAGAAAAACTAAACAAGCCAAATTGTAGACCTTCCTTTTCTCTTAATTATCTTATGACAATTAAAATCATGCAGTGGAACATGAACGGTTACACTAATAAATACTATAGTTTTTTTTTTTCTATTAGACAAGTCCAATCCAAACACAGCAGCACCTTTTCATCCCACAAACAAATGCACTCTGCACTATAAAAACGATATTGACCAAAAAATGCCAAAGCCAATAGAGGAATAGCATTCCTAATTTTTAAAAGCATAATAGGATATGAAGTTATCAATATCAACCCAAACATTCTAGCTATAACAGCTGAAATTAAGTCAGAAATTCCTTTTATAATAACTAGGGAAACCCGCGGCCGACTCAATCGACGCATTTTAGAAAAAAAACATTGGTTTTTTATGTGCTAATAACTTCTCTGTAATCAATGTTCTTTGTGAAAACTCTACTATCACGTGATAAATAACTATGATCTGATGCCTCAGAAATATAAAATCGCAATCCATTGCATGATCGAACTCTACTGGAGGCAACATACAATTGTCCGTGAGTAAACACAGGCTGTCTCAACAAAATTCCAACTTTTTGAAACTGTTTGGTCTTGTCTCAATGCATGACATGACATTTCATATGACTAACATAGCATACCAACAGCACATAACATACATAACATTACATAGCTGTTTGGTTATACGTTTGATCGAACTATCGTTGTATGTTCGAACTTTGTTATCTTCGATCAAACTTACATTGTTTGTTCGAACTTCGATCAACAACACATATCATAAGTTAAGCGATGGAAATGAGGTTGCCTCCGTGGCCGAGTGCATAGAGCAGGTGTCTCGTAGTGCGCTCCACGTGGTTTCGAAGCCTACCTAAGGTAATATTTTTCGCTTACTTATGATGTACAATTTTTAATTTGAATTTAAATAATAAATGTCACGAAAAATCTCGTGACAAAACAGAAACGTTTGACCTTGGGATTTATTTATAGTCATCGCAAAACCTGGAATGACTGGAAATTGAGTTCTGTACACCTGTTAACTCTTCGCAATATATTTAATTTTTAATGCTTTTCCTGTATTTAATTTCCGTATTAATAATACAATACAGTTATCTTTCAAAATCAATTTATGGGGAGGTAGACCACTAACTGATAAAGTATTCAAAAACTCAATGGGAAAATTATTATGTTCACGTGTATCCTGTTCAGGCATTCGTTTTAAGACTTCTAAATTTATAAATGAACAATCATTAATTTTTGGAACCAAAATAACTGAATTCAAAATGTCAATAGATATTCCGGAATATTTCCAAATATATCATTGATTATATATCCGAACCATTTCACCGTTACTAAGTGATATAAGAAACTGAACAAATTGAGTTTCATGAGGAAGGGCCCTCATATTTCGAGTTAAAAAACATGATGAAAGTTTCGAAATTCAAACCACGATGTAATACAATATTCTATGAAGGTAACACGTGAATCACGAGGAAAAACTGGCGTATTTATCTAAAATCACCGCATAACAAAATTGTTTTCCCTTCAAATAATTTGTGTCTATTCTCACCCGAACTCAAATCTCTCAGCAATCTCTCAATAAATTTCAGAGTGTTGAAGTAATCGTTACAAGCAAAAGAAGTTTGCATCTCTAAATCAATGTTAATCTAAAAGCCTTTCTGCTTGATCGTTCTCTAAGTTGAAGTGATCGATCTCTTTCTTTTCTGTCTGTCATAGAAGCAGGTAATTAAGCTTATCACAGAATTAGATTTCTAACAAGTTATAGGCTGACATAAACAAAAGAAAAAACAAAATTTAAAAAAAAACAAAAATGTCGATATATTAATACAAAAAGTGATTCCATAAACCCAAATCTACAAAAAAAAAAAAAAATATTATATTAAACTACATATTATAATTTTGTGTTAATAAATAAAACTAACGGTTAAAAACAACAAAAAAAAAAAGAAAAAAGAAAAGTGTGGGACTACAAATTGAAAAATTAGGCGATGAAAACTACGATGTCTGGTGCATGTCCATGTGAAGCGTGCTTGTGATAACAGATCTATGGAATATCGTGAGCGGAAGCTACATTAAATTAAAGGAAAATCCAAAGGAGGCCGAGAAATGGGACAGAGCTGATCAAAAGCCATTAGCATGTATCATATTAAATGTCAAGCCAACCCAGTTGATGCACATCAAAGCGTGCACAATTAGCGCGAACGCATGGAATAAGTTGCGAGACGTACTCTTACCTGTGGGACCGATACGGAAGGTTCAGCTTTATCAAAGACTAATAAGGTTACATATGCAACAAGGCGAAAACGTTGCGAAATATGTAAATATCTTTACGGAAATAATCGAAAAGTTGGCAGAAATGGTAGTAACAATCATAGAGGAACTAAAAGACATCATGTTGTTATCTAGCTTGACGAAGGATTTTGAAAATTTTGTGATCGCAATAGAAACTCGCGATAAATTACCTGCATTTGCATTCGTAAGAGTTTCACTACTTGAAGAATGAGCACGGCGGGAAGAAAGGGATGAGTAAGAGAATCTAGTGCAAGCTGTGTACACACACACACATGCAAAAAGGTTTTGCAAAGCAAAAACGAGACAGTCATAACGGTCGCGACGGACAGCGTGGTGTCAAAGATACAACAGCAAGTGTAAAGAACAATGATAAATGGCTCAACGGAAAGTGCTACAATTATAATAAGCAAGGGAATCGTGCAAGTGATTGTCGAAATAAGAAAAGAATACAAGAAGAAAGTAACTATTTAATGCACAGCGGTGCGACATAGCATATGTGCTGTGAAAAACAAAATTGTGTCGTTCAGTGAAAATCAAACAACAATTATCGTAGCGGCTGACAAATTTGCTACATCAATTGGTATAGGCACAGTAAATATTAATGCCCAAAATAGAACGATAGAATTGCAAAATGTTTTATACGTTCCATCTTTGCATATGAACTTTTTACCAGTGAGCAAAGAGACAATAACTTGTTCACATTTGCCTACAAAGAGGTGCTGATAAAATATATAAACAATCAAGTGATGTTACGGACAGTGAAAGAGAACAGTTTATATTTATATACTGTGTGTTTAAAAGTAAGTACAATTAATTTGTTAAATGATTCTTCATCTGCAACAATATGGCATAACCGATTCGGACAGTTGAATTTTAAAAATCTAAAAGAGTTGAGTGAAAAAGGCTTAGTGCAGAGCATGAGTGTTAAAAATATACCACTTAATATTAATTGTGACACCTGTTATACAGCGAAAATTTGTGGATTGCCGTTTCCCCAAAAAACAGAACGAGTAACAAAGTGCGTGCTTGAGTTGGTGCATACCGACGTACGCGGACCAATGAACAAAAAATCTTTAGCTGACAATCGTTATTTTGTGACTTTTATTGATAATCATTCAAGAAAAATATTTATATACTTTATGAACGCCAAGAGTGAAGTGTTTGAAAAATTTAAGATTTTTAAAAGTTTTGTGGAATGTCAAACTAATAAGAAAATAAAGGCGTTGCGAAGTGACAATGGCACCGCGTATGTTAAGCATAACTTCACCGACTATTTGACAAAGTGCTGGATAAAGAGGCAGTTAACGGTTCCATACACACCCCAACAAAACGGAGTAGTTGAACGGGCCAATCGTACACTGGTAGAATTGGCAAAAAGTTTACTCATACATACAAAACTTCAAGAGTCGTTGTGGGCTGAGGCCGTGGCAACAGCGTCTTATCTACGTAACAGATGTCCAACAATACCTTTACAAGGTGACACACCGTTCGAGATGTGGAAAAATCGCAAGCCGTCGGTAAAGCATTTACGCGTTTTCAAGGCAACAGAAAGCATGTTCCAGGCAAAAGGAAAAGAATACATATTTGACGGATACTCTGTTGCAGCACCGTCTATATGATCCAAAGAAACGAACAGTAGTCGAGCGAAGTGATGTAAAATTTGTTGAGGGTGAGTTCAATACGATTGAATATGATAATGACATTTTTCCAAAAAAGAAACGAAAACTTTAATATAAACATTATTCACCTTGAGTCATACCAGAACTTGAAGCAGTTGCACCAGTTGGCGATACCAGTCATGACTCCGGCGAAGAAGAGGAAGAGTTTGTATGTGCAGAAGATCCAGCAAAGAACAGGAGCAGTTTGTAGACGCAAGCGATTCAGAAGGTATGAGCAACGACGAGCATATCGGTCAAGGTCACCTACAAGACGTTCTAGTAGTATGACGAGGGCGCGGTAGACCACAAATTATACGAACTGGTCATCCCTGACATGACTCAAAGGCGGTTCACCGTCATCGCTTCTAAAAATAGCTGCAACATCAACACTATGGAGCAACAGCAAAAACCCTTAAATACAACTATTACTCTTTACTCGTTCTTCAGAGCGTTGCGACGAAGCAATAGTAAAAGAATTTGAACGTAAGCGTTTCCCTACAACAATAATTCTCAAGAAAGTGACAATAATATAGCAGTCGGCACTTAACCGGTTTCTGCTACCACCGCCGGCCCAGCCTCCGCTACAACCAAATCGTCCGCCCAATATATCAATGAATCAATTGCAAACAAAAGCAGTATAAATAAGAACAACATCAAAAAAGTGCCTCCAATAAAGCTTTTAAAAGACGGTCTTAAAATAACAAAATTTAAGATACAGGAGAGCCATTGACCTGTCGAAGTTGGATGACTACGTAATAGTGAGAAAAAACTAAAGCTTATTTTTATTCTTCCACGCCAAAAATTCTTAAATTCAGAACTTACTTACTGAAACGGATAAACGGTAAAGGATGGTCTTAAAAAGTTCGAAAACGACAACTTAGATAGTCATCCCGTTTTCTACAAAAAGTGCATATCAATGCAACATTGTCCTATCCTATCGGAGAGTAGTGTCAATGCGCTGATATTAATTGATTCTTTCTTATACCAGATCTGGTGAATACGGTGGGTATTCAAGCAATTCGAACTTTAATTCATTGAATTTAGCCATCGTCAAAACACTTGTGCGAACATGTGCATTGTCTTAATGAAAGATGTTTTTTTTCTTCTGTAAACCGGGTCTTTTTTCAAGAATTTTTCTACTCAGTTGATCCAAAAGGTTGCAATAATATTCAGAGTTCATTGTTTTACCTTTTCCAAGATAATCAATCAATAAAATCCATTTTGCGTCCCAAAACACTATTGCCATAACCATTTTTGCCGTTCGTTCTGGCTTCACCTCTATTGATGCTGAACAACCAGCAGTCCGCTGTGAACGTTCTTGTTTAAGTTTTGGGTCATGGTAGTAGATCCAAGTCTTATCCATAGTTATGAAACTACGCAAAAAACCTGTTTTATTTTGCTAAGCTGAGAAATTTGTTTTCGGTTCAGTTTTTGTTGAATTGTTAACGAATGCGGCACTGACTTTCCAAACTGCTTCTTCATATGCAATTCTTCAAGCAAAATGTAAAGTACCCGTTCATCTGAGATGCCTATGGCATCAGCAATTTGCCGCTTAGTCGAACTTGGATCATTACATATACATAATATTATAAACTTGCTCAATGATTTCTGATGATGTTGCACTTTTTGGGCGTCCACTGTGTGTTTTATCTGCAACGCTTGTACGACCAAGTTTAAACTCCAAGACCCATCGATGTACAGTTGGAAATGATGGAGCAGATTTATTTAAGACTGCCACCAATTTTTTGTGGATATCTGTTGCTGAAAAACTTTCCAAAATAAAGAATTTTATCACGGCACGATATTCAGTATTTTTCAATGTAAACAGTTGACCCGTCAGCTTCAAATAGCTTGTAAACAAAGAATAAAGTGGTCAATCAAAATAATTTATTTTATGTGATCAAATGAAAGATGAATATATATATGAATATATATATTTATACATACATTTTTATTTTCCTACTGGTTAATAGGTGTCGCTTTCAATACTTTTCAACCAGCCTGTAGATAAAGATAATCACCTTTGTTTTTTTAGCGTGAGATCTGAACAGTAAGCACACTTCTTGAGCCAATACAAAAAATAATACCAAAGGAAATTATGTGTAGAGCTCGCTCGATATTAATTCAACTAGATACAGATGTAGATTATACGCCTCTATAATACCCTTCTTTGAGAATTCCCCTCCTTTCTAGACTTATGTATCTCATCGAATTGCACTACACCCAGTAGTGATTCAATTAACTGCCTTAAGTGCCTTGATTATGACAGCGACCATCGAGCTGTTTAATTCATTGTCACTAAACTGCTCGAACCCAATTGGTTCTGTTTACTCAATTTAACCTATGCATCGCTTAACTATAAGAGCAGTAACTGACATAAATTCCACAACACCATTAAATTACTCCTTCTGCATAAGCTACCAACTCCTAAGTAATCAGAAGATCGACTTGCACTTATCCCAATTACTCAAAATAATCATGTACGCAATAGTTGAAAATGTCCCCGAATTTTTATATATGAGTCCGTCCAGCCCGTGCTAGCAAGTATACTAAGTATGAGGTGCTTATTAAGAGAGAAAAGCAGAACAATCCCTTTAATCAATAAACACAAACGTTTAAGAATTAGCATATCCGTTTGCAACTTCAATTTGGCAAAAACAAAGCTAAAGCTTATTAAAAAAAAAAAAAAATTTGATGATAGTAGCAAATGCTATTTAAACAATCACTTGGAAGAGTCAAAAAGTTAAACATCAATTCTTCGAGGAAATTTTGCGTGTTAAAAAAAAAAACATTTCCGCAAAGGATAACAACACAATTAGTCACTTAAATGTGTCAATGGACTCTGTGTATCATATTGAACAAGCTGGTCTTAATCACAATCTGTTTGAATCTGACGCATCAACTACCAATTAAGAATATCAAAGGTGATGTAGACATTTCATCATTTAATTATTGGCAATTACTTTGAATAAGTCCACTCCGCCAAACAAAAGTTAACCAAGTCCACTTACTCGTAACGAATGCCTTCAATCAATTTTCAGATATGAAACTTCCATTCAAGAGCATGTACGTAACAATCACCTCTCTTCACCCGCCAAAGAGAGCAAATAACTTTGTTATTATTATGGAATTCTGAACATTCTTTAATAACATGCTCAATAATTCCTTTTTTCATGAAGAATGGGAAACTGTGAAACCTATTTTAATTCCTAAAAAACAATGATAAAAGCAGCTTGAAAAATCTGCCCATAAGCATGTTGCCAACATCAGCAAAGTCTTCAAGATGATTATCAATAATGACATTAACAAATTCTTGATGAGAATAATATTATTAGCCGCAATTTGGTTCAAAATTCAGATACTCTCCAAATCAACTCTTTAGTATTTGATATGAACTAGAGGTTAAATAAAAAGTGTACAACCGGCGCTTGCTTTATTGATTTGGAAAAAACGTTTGATACAGTCTGGCTTCAATGGTTAACTACCAAACTCATTAACTACAAATGTCCTCTCCACCTGCTCATTCTTACCTCAAATATGGTAACGAACAAGAAGTTTAGAGTATCGGTCAACAACTTTCTAAGTGACCAAGAATTCAAGTTTTTGAACGGCTTACAGCAAGTGACAGTAAATGCGTCGTTGTATTTTAACATATTTATGTAAAAGACCTTAGGCTTTATTAATTTCAAGAACGGTTTATTCAAGTAATAAATGTAAAAGGTCTTAGGCTTTAATAATTCAAAACAACAAAATGATAAAAATAATACATCTTTCATTTAACACAACAACTGCTCGCGCTCAACTTCTGCTTGCGACTGTCAATACTCTTCTACTTTATCTCTGACTGCTTCTTCTTCTTCATTCTCTCTGTACTACTCAGGGATGCTAACAGGGCTGTCCTCGCACAGTTGACAGGGCTACTCCATTCTACATTTATGTTTGACCTCTTAAACAATATAGACAACATTATAGTATTCGCGGATGACATCATCATACACCAATCTGACGAAACAATTTCATTAAAAACGGTTATTTATAAAATAAATTTGATATCCTGGCTTATGAAAATAATCACTAAAAATGCGAATGCATTCTCTTTCGGCCACAAATATAACAACAACATCAAGAGAAATGGGAGATTATTTAGCCTAAAATCTCCCACAACACACACTCCGATTCCGCTTCCAGAGTGTGTAAAATATCATGGCATTTTCCTAGAAGAGTTCCTTTATTTTAATAAAAATGTCAATAAGCAAATTGCTTAAATCAATAGAGCCTTTCCCGCTTAAAAAAAAAAATGTTTTCTTCCTGCTCTCTACTAGACTAAAATTTATAATGTCCCAAACGCTTGTCAGCCCGATATTGACTTCTGGCTACTTCATTTGGTTCAATATATCCCCGTCCTTCATGGAAATAATAGGGAAACTTGAACATTTGATTCTAAAGCCTTGCACCTCCTTATATAGACGGCCAGAAAGTCCTTTACGAAATACTTCTCTAATAAAAAAATATGTATGTATTTATGATAAATCTCATTAGGAAATATGTGTCGCTGCCTGGATGATGACTTTAATAACTTAATTAGAGAAGAAGATGACAGATATTTTGAAAATGCATTAGCTAACGGATATACACCTTCCGAAATATTTTTATATCTAGATGAAAATGGGCTCAAAACCACGACTATGTTCCTATATTATTGTATATCACATACATAGAAGAGCTAACACAAAAGAAGTGTTGGAAAAAGTGTTATCCACCTTTGATACTCCAGATTTGATACCTGGATCTCAAATAATGACTTGAAAAAATTAACTAATACAGCTAAATAGTTTTTGCTTTAGTTTCAGTTGATATATTATATTCGTCTGATTTTTAATCACCTTATTTCTACAAAAACAACCCCTCAATTACTTCATTTTCCGGTGGTTGTTGGAGAAGAAGAAGGTTATTACCTTTTTCATTTAATCACCAAAGTAATCTAGTATTTAATCACTGTAAAAACACTATTGTTATCAACTGAGTAAGCACAAGAGTATTGTGCTATTCGTAATTTTCCTTCTGTAATATTATACAAACATATTCAATGAGAGCGGAGCAAAAGAAAGAAAGAGATTATGCTATTGCTACACAGAGAAGCGTTATTGTAGATTGTAGACACACACGGACGAAGTCGCAGGCACAGCTATTTCTATTAATAAGTCATGAATGTAAATAAATTGATAAATGAATAATTATAATAAAGTGTTCAAAATGAAATAAACGAAATAACATGAAAACAAATAAAAAGAAGGTTAAGTTCGCTTATTCCGAAGTTGATATACTCTTCACGCACAGTTGATGCTTGTTTGTCCATAATACTCACCTGCTGTGCTAACCATTCAGAAATATTTGATTATTGATTTGACTTATGTTTTGGATATAGTACAACAATTTCCACATTGATACCGAAATATTTGTATGGGACCCAGTAATCCTAGGATTTGAAATCTACATAGTTGTTGAATGTGAGTCCAACACTTACACTATTCAAACTTCAGTACGATAACACAAAAAACAAAAAAGATTTTCTAATTCATAGGAACATAAATTTAAATTTGGGATTGTATGGGAGCTATACGATCCAGTAACTCTAGGATCTTGAAATTTACGAGTTTCATAGACATTGATTAGAAACTTATAGTATCTAAATTTTAGTTCCATAGGACGGAAACCAAAAAAGTTTTTCTAATGAGAACATGAATTTTAATGGGGAGTTGATATGGGAGGTACCAGCCTAGTGGTCCAATTCGGCTGCGTCGAGTAAAAAGATAGGTTCGTGCAAAATTTCAGATTTCTAGCTCAAAAACTAAGGGACTAGTTTGCATACATACAGACGGGCATGGCTTAATCAATATGTCTCGTCGAGGTGATCAAGAATATATACTTTATGGTGTCTCTGTCGTCTCCTTCTACCTGTTACAAGCTTCATGGCAAACTTAAAAAACTGCTTGAAAAGTATAAAAAATAACATATTAAAAGCACATTGAACAATAAGTACTAGTACATTCCACTTCTAAGACATAACAGCATCGCAGAACAAAATTAACAAAACAACAACACCTCACAAAAATTCACAACTGCACATCAGCAAACGGTACAAAAAGCAACGGGACCACTTTTGTCTGTAGGTGATAACACAACGTTTGGCACTTTTTGGCAGTTAACATTTGAGTAAAGCTCTAAGATACCAGAATAACAGCAAAAATTTTTGTAATCACAACGCAATTGCATCTAATTTCCCATTACAAGTACCGTTTTGAGTAAAAGTTGTTTAAAAGTTGCTATAAGATCAAAAACGAAGTGTAAAAAAATTGTAGCTCCACTCCTATTATTTTAAATACAGCTGAAACATACACAACAAGTTAAGAACTTTTAAAATATTTACGAATGATTTCAATTTGTAATTGTTTTGTATTTTTCTTTATTTTTTTAAAGTTGCACTTCCCCTTCAAGCCGCTCACACTATAAGATCCAACTAATTACATGCTCTCCCTTTTGAAGAAATTCTTAAAGAGTACAGTAAGAATTAAACAGAAGCAAATATACTTTTGAATAGCTTCATACTTTACAAAAATAAAGAGTTTGATTTTTTTTATTTTTGGCCTATGGAAGCGACCACTGTGGAACGTAGAGCCACAATGGGAAATTTGATGACTTTTTGCGCAATAAATTAATAACTCAAAGATGAAGCAAGATTTTTCGGTGCGCTTTTTTGCGTTTGGTTCTACATATCAATAGGCAAAGTTACGGAAAAAGGGGATGGCGCCCAACCAAGCACTTAAAAAAAATTTTTGTTTTCCTGTTTTTTTAATATATAAAATTATTTCATAATAAAAATCTAGCATTCCATTGCTGACATTCGATCAGTGAAGACGTGTATCTTTCTTCCGCTCCTTA
>JBAMAW010001920.1:0-16755 GCA_037043295.1 Amiota minor | reverse complement strand
TAATGCTTCATTACTCTTCATGACTCAGACTTTAGATACCTTTTTACGAGGCCTTAATAGACACCTTCCCCACTCTCTTGGGCGTAAAAGAACCAACTAGCTTACCCCAAGCTTTACATATGTGTTTAAAGCTAGGTAATTTAAATTATCGAGTTAACGATGAAACGCAAACTTTTCATCCTAAACCAAATTAGGGACAATATCTTCAATCAATTAACAACCAACAATATCGTCCATAACAACAATCCCAACAATATCGTTCGCAACAACCATGTGAACAATATCAACCTCGACCTCAACAAGAAAATTTAAATCAATCATCTCTGCTGCGTTTGTTTCTTTTTAATAAGTTAGTAGTGTATGTTTGAAATATATCACACACACACACACTTTTATTTCCATTGTTTTCAGTCGTCGACTAACACTCTCACGGTGCAGACGATTTCTCTTCTTTCGCCGTCCATCGTGCCATTAACCTGATATCTAAGAATATTATATCCATATCTAATCTTCACGATGGCAATCGACTGTTATTGGTCAAATCCCAATGAAATGCAGACAAATTCGTCCAAATCAAAAATAATAGGTACGATCTACGCCCCTTACCTGGCCCTCCATTCCTGAAGATGAGATTATAAAGGAACTCAGCTCCCAAAACGTGAAAGATATTTATAAATTCTCTAAAGTCATTTGAGCTCTACCAACTTCCATAGAAAATTGATGTCTCATGGCACTCAGTTAAAGTGCGTTAGTACATTCCCAACTCCATGAGGTGCAAAACGTGCCAACTGCTTGGACACACCGCTTAACATTGCTAGAATACACCATTGTGCCATAACTGCGGCCTTCCCCCACAAACTCCTGCTGAGCTTTGCACGCGGACAAAGTGTGTGAAACTTTGCAGAAGAACACCCCGCCTCCTCCTATTAATACAGGAAATATAATGAACATAAAGAAATAATGAGGATAAAGACGTTGAACAAATGAAGCTAAGTCGCTATACAAAACAACAGTAATTAAAACAGTAAGCGGCACTTCATATGCTTCTATCGCCATCACAACTATCAACCAAAGGAATATCGCAAAAGCAAACGATACAAGCAACAAATCTTCAATCAATAACAAAACGGTAAATGCCGCACCGAACTCTGCTGTCGCTGACATAATCAACAATATAACCGTAAATGCAAAACAATATGTAACAAACACGAAATCATACTTAAACAAAAAAAAAAAAAAGTTTCAAAAACGGTAAACTCCACTTCGCACTCTTCTATCGCCAGCACAGTCCACAATCTGTGCCATAACGCAGGAACAAATGTTGGAACATCTGTTACTAAAACAACTAACCAACCCTTCCCTTTTCCTCTCCTCATTCAGGATTTTTTAAAATGTCACCAAATATTCTACAGTGGAATATAAATGGTTACTTCAACTATTAATTCTAATTAATGACCTTAATCCGGATATTATATGCATTCAGGAAACCCATTTCAACTTCAACTCCAATAACAACATATCCCCACTTAAACCATAAACTGGACATTTTTACAATCTGAGTACCAATCTATCCTCTAAGCAAGGTGTTGGTATCATTATTAAGAAAAATATTCCTCACAAAATCATCAATTTAAATGGATCCACTTGTTCCATTTCCATTGAGATTCTCTCAAATCCAAACATCACTATAATCAATACATACTTCCCCCCTCTCAAAACTTCTTTACCAATGATATACTCACATTGCTGCAACCTATTGCATCACCTATACTTTTAGTTGGTGACTTTAACTCTTGGAGCCCGAGCCCGAGCCCACTATGGGGTTCCAACTCGAAAAACTGGAAGGATCGTCATATTGAAGAAGTCTTACTAAGATCCAACCTATCTATTCTTAATAACGACTCAGCCACTAACCACTAACCACTCAACACACAATTCCTTTACGCATGTCGATTTATCACTGATCTCTGCAGTTGGAGTATTGCCTTTTGTTTACATGGTAGCGACCATTTCCCTAGCTCCATAATTATCCGTACCCTTATAAGACATTTGATAAAATTAGGTACAACAATAAATACAAAACTGATCTTGCCAATTGGGACAAATATCAACTTTTCTCCAATAGTAATTGTAGTTTCCCACAAATGAATGACTTAAACCTTTTCGCGGCTAAAATATTAAAATCTATTAGAATTGCTGCTAATGTATCAATACCACAAACAAAGCCATACCACAGAACCAAGAAATTATTCTGATGGAATAACGAGTTAATATGGCGCAATGAAGTACCATTTGTTTAACGTGCTTGCCTGTCGAGGAACACTTAAGAACACGGTGCCAAGCACATGGATTGATAAACGTCAATCAAAAGCTAGACTTAAGTTTCAGCTCCTAAACAACTCAAGCAAGGCGCATAACGCCGATATTGTAATAAATAAAATATTAAAACTAAAATTTATTCATTTTGTTTTAATTTATATAAATAAAGTGATCATGACGTCTTTAGTGGATTTCGATCAAATACAAAATGCATTGAGTAGCAAAGAAAAAGAATATAGAATTGTTACATGCCTTTGTATTTGAGAATTTTGGCGATAGAGATAATCGCAAGAGATTAAGAGCATTTGAGGGATTTGAATATGACTGCAATGATAAACGTTATGAAGAAAAAAGCACATACACAGACAATAACTTGTCACAGGAAGATCTTGCAATAATGTGCAATCTGTTATGTTTACAACATAACAACAAGGATGTGAAAAAACATATTCTTAAAAATTTGACAAAATGTCAATTGTTAAGAGATGCACATTTTACCGAAAACGACGAAGACAATGTAAGCATTACTATGCATAGAAGTTGCGTAAAAGACGTAGTCCACCTTTTTTTCTTTTCATTACAGCGACATTGAAGATTCAATTAGATCTTTTAGTGGTGAAGACAATTTTCCAATAGAAAGATGGGTGAAAGACTATGAGGAAATAGCAACTTTGATGCGCTGGGATGAATTGGAAAATTTCATCTTTGCTAAACGTTCGCTCAAAGGTCTTGCCAAGATATAGAACATCGAAAGTGACAGATGCATAATAAATTGGGAAAAAATAAAGACAGCGCTGCTAGATGAATTTACAACAAAAATAAACAGTGCGCAACTTCATGCATTATTATGGGAAAGAAGAATAAAAGGTATGCTAAGAAGGACATCTGCATTGCGTGGTCTAGGAAACAAAACCACAATAGCAATAGGGCAGCTTGTGGCTGATATTGAAGTCGACTCGTTGCAAACACAGCATACAATGGTTGTTGTGGGTGACAATAATATCGAGTATGACGGCCTTCTCTGATATGATTGCGTGAAAAAATTTTGCGTCACAATTAATCAATGTGGCTATCAGTTTTCATCACTGTTGAGCGAATATGATACCAAGCCGATTTTTCTAAGTGGTTGAAAAGGATAACAATATTGTCCTATTAACAATATTGCCATTCTTTGCATCATGTGATTGTACAATGTACAATGCTATTACATTATTAAGATACAGAGAGAGAGAGAGAGAGTGGGAGAGATCGAGTCAACAAATTAAGTTTAGGGTCTCTCGCACAAAGATATAAAAGGATGGGCGAGCACGCAAACTGTTATCAGTTCTTGTGTGTGCCTTGTGGAGTGAAGTCGTGGTAAATTAAGTGTTGTGATTCATTTTCTTAACTCATTGTAAACGAAACAAATAGTACTTGTATATTGAAAGCTCAATTTTGATGTCAAATGGCACTGCTTCATTTAATACTTCGATTTATAAGTCTAATATTTCTGCTTTTGAAGAGCTTAATGGAATTGGATTGAAGTCTCCACTTTGATTTCACTAGTCAAAATATTCGTTTCATTCACTGCTTCTAACGAAGACTGAACATTTCCCAATACTGATGACAATGCTGCTGAAGAGGTTGATGGCTGATGGTTGTCTCCATTCACAACAATTGTCTGAATAAAATTGTTCGATGAAGTCGCAGGTGTGGGATCAACATCATGAGCACGTTTATGCTAAAAAATGCTAACTTTATTTTCGTGTTGCCAGATTTTAGCTATTGTCATTAGTGGTCCCAAATCCCGAAATATACAGATGTCGATGAGCTACGATCCATCATTCTATTGTCTAGTCTGCCAAGTGAGTACGAAAACTTTGTTGTTGCCATTGAGACGCGTGATATTTTGCCAGTAAAACTACAAACAGATTTGAAGATACTGAATGTGTATTGTGTATTCAATTGTGTGAACGCACTGTTTTGATTTCGTATTTGCAAATGTAAAGAAACCCTTGAAAATACCCTTGACAGACTTGTACATTCTTTAAAAAGCCGCAGTATACTCAATCGTCGATTATATTTACGGCTTAGCGTATATTTTTTTTTGTTTATATGGAGTTAGTTTAAATATCGTATACTATACTCTGTATAACTAAATAAACACCAAATAGACGTTAGAGTGAAGACCCTGTGTAATTAAATTTAAAATGATACACAAATAAATTAGTGTATAAAGTTAAAATCATGAAGTTTTGTTCCTTTATTGAATATTAAACAGTTTGTTTAATATAATTGTTGTCTTTGAATTTGTTGTATGTTATGTTCAAATATGAACACCACAGATTACAGTAAGAATAGAACTACTGTAGTGTGATTATGCAATGACATAAGTGTACCAATATGTAACACTTTTTCGCATATATAAGTTAATTAACTTAAAATTAAGAGGTTCAAATATCGATACATGTCGAAATGCAGACGCTTAGTAAGCATTTCTTGTTGGTAAGGTATTGCACTGCAAAAGCAAGCTTGTGCAATAAATATTTGATTTCTTGATTAATAAGCATTTTATTGAATTAAAATTAAGTTTCGTTATTAAGTTCAAAACTCATGTAATTCAGTCTGTGCCCAACCGGCAAATAAAGCGAAAGCAAATAAATAAAATCGTTCATAAATTTATTTTTTTCTCCTTTCGTTAATAAATTTATTTAACTTATAAATAAACAATTGAAAGACGTAAACATAAATCAAAACACTTATGTTAGCGCACATTCCAATCCCACGGTAATATGATCGGCAACTTTAGCCGTCGACCGACGTGTTGGAATGTGCTACTCAAGCAACTCTAATACATAGAGTTCTTACGTAAAATATGAATATGTACGATTGCCTGAACACGTTGCACTCGCTACATCCCTGTTCATATAATTTATTCTAATTTAAGTTTGCACTATAAAAGCTGTAGCACTAATCATAAAAAGACATTGATTGCCTTGCGCTAAGATCATTCATGGTCATTTACGCGTTTCTAAACCATTCCTGGCCTTTGCAAGTAATCAATCTTAAATCGATAAAAATACGAGGGGTACTATGCATATTTCGGGATTTGGCAACACTAATGTCAATAGCTGTAATCTGGCAACACGATAATAAAGTTAGCATTTTTTAGCATAAAAGTTCTCATGATGTTGATCCCACACCTGCGATTACATCGAACAATCATATTCAGACAATTATTGTGAATGAAGAACACCATCAACCATCAACCTCTTCAGCAGCAGTGTCATCAGTATTAGGAAATGAACAGTCTTCGTTAGAAGCAGTGAATGAAACCAATATTTTGACAAGTGAAATCAAAGTGGAGACTTCAATCCAATTCCATTAAGCTCTTCAAAAGCAGACATAATAGACTTAACAATTGAAGTATTAAATGAAGCAATGCCCTTTGACATCAAAATTGAGCCTTCAAAACACAAGTACTATTTGTTTCGTTTACAGTGAGTTAAGAAAATCAATTTATCCAATAAATGTAAATTTCAAGAGAAGGTTTTTGTTGGATAATTTTTCACAACTTTCGACGTGGATTATCTCAACAAGAATGTGTCGATGGGGTCAGTTCTTTGTGTGGCGATAAAGCACCACCAGAAACCACAGTATATTCGCTGGTATTGCGAATTCAATCGTGCTCGTAGTTCGGTCGCCGACAAATTGTTGTTGTGCCACAAAACATCGTTGCAGTGCATGAAGTGATAATGCAAGATCGCCGTGTGACATATCGTCAGATAGAGGCATCCTTGCACATTTGTTCCACTTCCATACGTTCGATTTAGCATGAACACTCAGTTGTTGATAATATGAACGGCCACTTCAGCCGTGTGACATTTTCCAATTCCCTAAACTCAAATTGCCGCTTCGGGGAACCCGGCACGACTCCATAGACTCCATCAAACAAAATTTGTTGAAGGAGCTGAAAGCCATACCGGAGAGCGCGCCTAAAAAAATTACAATGATTACGATGGAAAAAAAAATATTGCATGTTTGTTAATTGTTAATTATGTGGTTGTTTGTATATATCGTAAGGTTTGTAGTTCTGTGAGTGCGTCCGTCAATGTCTCATCTAAAGTGGGAAACATTTCCTATAAAGTAGAATTCAATTTTCCAAAATATAGATTTCATCATAACATTCATTGCAAACTAGACATGCACAAAAATGAGTAAATGATGTTAGTGGACAGGAGATAAAAGATACAGATAGCAATTCAAACTTGACGAAGCATAAATGCTATGTGAATATGACTCGGGAATCTACAGATATTGCAAAAATAGACGCCGATATCGGCACAAAGCAAGAGGGCTTTACTAAACTTAGGTTAGCGTTGAACTACACATACAAATATATACTCGTACTACAATATATCATATATACAAATATGGTACATAGGTACATATGTATTTCTGTATATAAATAGCTTTTAAAGAGTTGCCACAAAATTGCACATAGTTGGATCATCATAAAGTTCTTAACTTTGTGGTCATAATTATCAGTTTGCAGAACAAACTTAGTTGCAAACACATTTCGTCGGAGCTCTGTGTGGTTTTAAAAAAATATATTAAAAGGAATTTTTATTTAATTGAAGTATCTTTTTATGCTCCTTTTCAGCTTAAATTCACTTTAATTAGAGAAGTTTTGAATAAATGTGTGTACACACATAGACGAGTATGAAGATGCATATGATTGAGATTTTACACCATATTAAAATTGTTAACTTGATGAGGATGATTTTTATAGTTAAAATTATACAAAAGTTAAACTTTTGTCTGGTGTTTGCATTGAAGATAGAAAATATGCGATTTCTCTTAGTTTATTATGATTAGCATCAGTCAAACAAGTCCGTTAGAACTCACATATCCACTAAATAAATTAAATTTTGTCAGATGGTTTGATAAATACAATATAAACATATAATTGATAAGCAAGAAACAGACAAAGGGTTGTTGAAGGCTGAGATGACTCAAAATTTGTAAGGAAATCAACTGATAATAAACTAATTTAAACCTGTTTTTATAAGCTCTTAGAAACCTTATTAATTTAATATTTTCCAATGAGATTCTTCTTCTTTAATGTCACAAACAAATGCCGCAGCAACTCATTGCATTTATTCCATCTCATAATTTTTAAGCTGTGACTTTTTCATGTTTTATACTCTTCTATGCAGAATAATTTAAATTCCAATTACAATTCATAGAAAGATCAGTACTTTATGACATTAATTGTCGCTAGGCACCTGATGAAACTTCAAAGTGAAACAGCTTCAATTTGTTAATATAGTGATGTATGAGCCCGTTGTGATGCAGTAATACTTATATATATTTTGTTATAATTTTAATCTTTACAAAATTTGCAGCTTAGTCTAGTAAAAGATATTTTTTATTTATATACTCCCTGCGAAATAATTTCGAGGAATTATTGGGAATGAAAAATTTGTATATTGAAATTTAGTTATAGAGAAGAGTATTGATCAAACATGGAAAGTGATATTAATTTGAAATTTTATTAAGTTTGAGTACTTAGATTTGGTGACATATTTATAAAGAAGATGGGAAGTTAAGAAACCAAGTACAGGGATAAGACTGAATGGAGTAATTAAGTAAGGCAAATTGTAAATATGTTGCTAAGAAGAAGCATATAGCAAGAGTCTTTTTAGCAGGAAGATTTTCAGAGTGTGGTTCGGAAATTTACATCAAGAGAAGAAGAAAACTACAGAAGAACTTCTATTGAACCTTCTTTTATTTTACAATAATTGTGTTAAGGGCATAAGGACATTTTGTTGCTATCAATATCTCTTTAATTCAATTGAATTGAATCAAAATTTTAGTCAATAATTTCTCTTTTGAGTAAGTTGATAGTTTTAAAAAATATTTGAAATATTTTTCATTGTTTCTTAATTTTTTTTGTTTAGTAAATTAAAGTTAATTTTATATGTGATAGCAACAACAAAAGATATGTTTATACTAATTACTATTAATTAATTACAATCAAAACTGATACCTACTTAGGAAAAGGAAATAAAAGTGTTGGATTATGGAAGCTAAACAAAAGAAGAGGAAAAGAAAATTATAGCGGAGTGAAAGAGAAAGGATATGAATGAAAATATGTGAATGTGAGGTAAATACATACATGCATTTTTTTTTTAATCAAAATTTTATAACAAACTATTAATACTTATACAAGTTATGAGTAATCCTATATAACCATTAGAAGGTTATGTTTTTTTTTCGAAGAAACCAGAAAATGAATGAGTACACAAAGAAACAATGATTTATAGATTGGAACACTGCAGTAAGCACGGCATAAAATTATATATTTACTAAAAAATTGTAAATTGTAATTGTAACATAGATGTAACGATGTATGGTAATGAAGTACCGGGGTTTTACGTGCTCGCCTGTCTGTAAGAAGACTCAAGAACACGGTGCCAAGCACATGGATTGAAAAACGTCAATCAACGTCCCCTTGGATAAATATCCGCAGGTACCAATTTAGAGTCATATTAATTTTGGTAAATATGACTCCCTCCTTGGTGGGGAGCGAGGCCTATCTTAAACCTCTGCTGCTCTTTGGGTCACAGCACCCGGTAGTATAACGCTACTCCACGTCGAGTTATACTCTACCCGCATTTGGGTATTAAACCATAGCCACCACGATACTCCCACAAGGGGGCCGTACCCGCTGGCCAGGACGGAACAAGTTCCGTGGGCTCCTGACCACCCGTGGTACCAGAAATAGCCTCTGGTCAGACTTCGTACCAAAGGTACTACCAATTCGAACCCCAAAAAGTCCATGGGTTGGTGCCCCATTATGTTTTCATTCATGTAGTAGCCAAGAAATCCAATTTATAGAGGATAACCTGGATCACAAATTATAAATGAAATTAATGTTCCCTCCAGGAATATGAGTTCTATACATCAAGAACAAAACTCAGAAGAATTTCCCGGAGGGGGAAACGATGTATGGTAAGCTGGCAGTGACAACACTAACAAAAGGAGCAGCAAATAGTAGAGGAAGCAGCGATTGAAAGAGAAGCAGCAAGTGGAATAAAGCAGCGAGTCGATCAATGTTTTGGAACTCTACAATATGTTGTTAAGAAGTAGTATTTCTTGGGCAGATTTGCGAGATCTAGAAGGCATGAAGGTTTTTGCAAAAAATTTTAACATAATTCATATATTTGTAGCTAAGCATGGACGTTGAAATTCTGAATATCTACAGATTGACAGAGGGCAATGCTAGCCATATAAGTTCGGTCAAGTCTCTAGATGCGAAGATTAAAGAGAAGTCTCAGCATGTACTTTAACACTTGCTTACTTAATCCGCTCTTGTTAAAATTTAGCTGTTGTAGTACATGAAGCACATTATGTGATAGTTAGCAGGGGACCAGCGTTCCTACGAGTTCGATTTCCGAGCGGGCCACAGCACTATCGAGCAAAACTATATCTTCCAAACATTTGACTCAAAAGAGTATTGTAACGCTGTGTTCATCAATTGTGACATCTTGGACTATTCCATAGTAAAGTCTGTCCTTCCTTCACCTTACTTCTGACTCATTAAATCATACCTGTTTTGTCGGACATTCATTCCGTCCTGGGTCCAATTATTTTCTCTATATTTTCAGCAGATATGCCAATCCCTTCCGCTGCAGAGATGTGCATTGACACAAACAAAACTATATTGGCCACCTTTTTGAGACATGGGCGAACCGGTGGAACGTAAGAATAAATAGCAACAAATTCGCTAACGTGTCTTTACTCAGAGAAGAAATGTTACACAGCCGTACATCCGCGCGGGGACATCATCGCCCAATCATAGAAGGGGACAACCAGGATAAAAGCCTTACTTGTGCTTACTAAGCACATCACGTCGATGTTACTTAGCTGCCGCAATAAATTAAAGAGGCTTTACTGGCTGCTGAACGGAAGAACCGTACTCTCCGTAGGGAATAAGCGCAGTGTCTACGTCCAAATCATTGTCCCCATCTTGAGATACGACATCCAAATTTGACGAAATTTTGCTAAATCCCAATGGAAGAGAGTACAAGTCTTGCAGAACATCATTTCATCTCTTGCAGAGCCAGTAAAAATCAATTGCATATCAAAAACTGAAGTAGCAATTAGCTACTTGTTATCCAATTCCAATTCGAAGGTAACATCATAATGATGTAGCGGTTATGTTGTTTTTTGTTAATTAGTGTCCCTTATGATAATTAAAACGAGATACAAAAATTCGTGTATCTATCGTGTTTAAGTCCCGTGTAAATATAGCAACTATTCTTGTTCCATGTTTTGTTGTTAATTTTAAAACAAATTATCAATTATAAATCATTGTATCGACTTAGGTTGATAATATCTTCGTTTCACTCATCCTCAATTATTGACTAATACACTATTATTCATAAGGTATTAACAAAAATGCAATTCAAGTGAGATCGATTTAATCAAACCGATGCCTCATATAAGCGTAAGCACAAAAATCGATATTAGTTGTATCAAATCTCTCAAAGTGGATATGAGCGTCATATAAACGAGCAGCAAGAATGAATAATCAATTTATGTTACTTCCTACTACTAATAAATACTTCGGCTGCTTATACAAGTTATCACGTAAGGATCCAGGTTACGTGGCGACCTGGCAGCACTGGACCATGACATCTCGCTTGCACACGACAAGACAGGAGCGCTGCCATGAAAGCAAAGAAGACAATCCCCAGCACTGTGACGGTAACATGATCCCTCCTGATTGGTTGGGGCCTGCCGTTAAAAACCAAAGGCAAGGTTAACCCGAACAACGCGTGGTTAACGACTTCCAAGTGAATAGCAAGATGTATCACTAGGCCGCGTATAGCGCAAACAATCACAGATGTGATCGGTCAACATAATTTTTAACTTTTAAATTACTTTATAAAGCAACGAATAATAAAATGATAATTAGCGCCCAACGTAAAATTAACAATTACAATTAAAAAACATTGATGCGGAAAAAACACGCACACACGCGCGTGAGTAACCCAAAAAACATTTAATCAACCAAATACCATAAAAAAAAAACGATTTTCAACCTTTCAAAAACTTGAAACGTGGAAAACATAAGCAGCATCATCATCGTCAACAGCTACAACATCAGCATCATCATCATCATCGTCAGTAGTGTTTAAAAAACTGCAATAAGTTTCATTTCTTATGCTTGGACTTCTGAAAGAAAACGGAAGTCGCAGTCGAAGCAACAGCAGAAAATTACCATTGGCGAAAGATTCAGAGATCGTGCTTCATTGGCTAGCTTCTCCACCTAGGAAATGGACAGCTTTTGTTGGCAACAGAACGGCTGAGATCCAGAAATGTTTGGCATCACGTGCGCTCGCAAGATAACCGGGCAGATTGTGCTTCGCGCGGACTTTCTGCATCAAATCTTATAACACATGATCTTTGGTGGTCCAACAGTATTGGATTCTCGGCGCGCGGAATATTATTCGAAGTGTTGTTCACCGATGTAAAAAATGCTTCATGTTGAGGCAAGCTTCAGGCGAATTGGTGAGTGATTTATCGACTAATACATTTATTGCTGCGCCTCATCGTTTCAGCAGTATTGACAACGGCACCACATTCCATGGCAGTAAGCGAGCACTAAATGAGTTTCAACAACTGGCATTAAAGCAGGTAAAGGATGAACAGGATGAACACATTGCAAATATAATATCAGCCGAAGGTATTACATGACACTTCATACCACCTTCTTCACCACATTTTGGTGGTATTTGGGAAGCTGGTGTGAAATCTATAAAATTACACATTCGTCGTGTTATTGACAGTAACGTATTGACATTTGAAGAATATCAAACACTTCTACCACAAATCAGTGCTGTGTTGAACTCTCGGCCCATCTGCGCCGCTGGAGACGATCAATTGGACCCGTTGGACCCTGCACATTTTTTGATTGTAGAAGCCTACTACTATACCTGAGCCATCGTTATTAGACACGTATCCAAATCGACTGAGCTGTAGTTAGTTAAGAGCTTAGAAGTCATAAAATGCAAAGAGACAAAAGCTTTACATAAGTCCCTTTCCCAGCACAAGCCACAGTAATGCTTTCCGCTGACAGTATATATTCTGTCACATACTGAATTCATTGAGGACGAAGCTAGACTTAAGTTTTAGTTTTAATTGACTCAAGCAAGGCGCATCACGCCGACAAATTAATAAACAATTAATAAAGGCACATAGTGCCGCCATAATAAAATTAAAATTTAATTCGTTTGTTTAATTTATACAACATAGAAATTTATCAGTATTAACAAAAAGCCTTTTTTAAATTTTTCAGAAGTGGGATCAGAAGAGAGAAAGCCCTCAACTGAATTTGCATGCAAGTTAACAATTTATTTCAAAATACCAAAAGGTAGCTAAACTCCAAAATGCGGATCAAGCGTGTGCATTATTTCCTGCACGAGCAATAATCTTCCAAGAAGCGCAATGCAATTCTATCTCTTGCGCAACGTAACCGTCGCTACTGCTCGCTAACGACTTCACTGCTGACGTAGCTCAGAGTTAAGTAGGGATAGAATTGATCTAGCAGTTCAGTGGCAAATTTATATCTGAACAAACCACATTAAATTCGGATCTAAATTAATTTTCTTGTTTTAATTAAAAAGAAAATAACTTGCATAGACGGTACATGTAATTCAACAACTACAATACGACTAGCCACAATACGTTTACATTCTACTTCAAGTCAAATTAATTCTTGTTTTTGTTTAATCAATAAACAATTAACTTATATGAATAGTGCACAATAAAATTTATGTATACATTCACTGGAAGAAAGAAGAGGAAAGAAAAAGAAAATGACAGCGCACTTTCTGTGACGTAGACCAGCTTCACCCAAATGAAGCTGCAGTAAGTTAGTTTTAGTTTCAATCTGTCACTCAAAGATGCACATAGTGCTGAAATATCAATAGCGGATAGCGCTGATAAATAAATAAGCTCATCGGGCTATTATAATAAAATTATATTTCTTTAAAAAACTTAAGCAATAATTTGTTTAATTGGTGCCCAACGTGGGGCCGCGGTTACCAAAAAATAAAGTGTAATTCGTGATTAAAGTGTTGTTGTAGTTGGCTCCTTAGTAGTAAATCTCCGAAGTGGCAATACTAGAGAATACCCTTGCTTCTTTTGCAAAAATGAAGCTGAAGTGGTACAAGATTAGAATCTTCTGAAAAAGCATCGTTTGAGATATCAAAATTAATAGCACAATCAAAAAAGTAGAAGCCTTGTTTGCTCAAAGCAGTCGAAGAAGTTTTAGGGTTAGAAGCAAAAGGAGCAAGATATACCTTTATCGGACAACACAGTGAAAGTTCGAATTGAACTCATATCAAATGTATCAAGTGCACTTTCTGTGATGTAGACCAGCTTCACCCTAATGATGAAGTTAAGTTCAGTTACAATTTGTTACTCAAAGAAGCACATAGCGCTGAAATTATTAAAACCGCATAGCGCTGATAAAATATTAAGAGTTACGATAACACCCAGCCGCATGATTATTTAATTATTTTTGTTATTAAATTATTTCACTTTACCTTTCTTTTCCAACCACTGTGCAATAAAATGCATATTTAATTCTCCGAATTCCAATAAAATCTAGATCACAAATATGAACGATCGTTCACATGTGTTTGACTTCCGGTCATTGCGACATTTTACAGACATATTTATCATGAACACTTGGCACATTTCACTATAATTCGTATAAGCAACTTTGGCTTATTCAACAATTCAATATAATTTGTACTTGCACCTTTTAATAACCATGTCACAATTGTGAAACCTAAATTTCATTGGAATTCAACCAATTCAATCATAATTATAAGTACATGAAAATGTTAATTTTAAGTTAGTTAAAAAACTCAAGCAAATCAATAAAGACGTAGCACTAGCTACAATATTGTGAATCAAGAAAAACAATAGTTTTTTTTAAAGCTAAAAAGGAAACATAAGTCGCCTTTTAAAAAGACAAAATAAAATAAACAGAAGTTTATTTTTTTTTGTAAAACGGTTAAAACCAAAACTTAATTATTAAGCTCATCGGGCTCTTATAATAAACTTAAATTTTTTTTTGTACGCTTAAAACAATAGTTTGTTTAATTGGCGTCCAAACAAAGTTTCCAAAAATATTACGTGATATTGTAGCAAATTAAAAAGTTCAGTGAGTCCTAGTGATTCAGCGGCGGATGCCAAATTATACTCGCTCAACACCATCTATCAAGACCGATATTCTAAATGAAATAGGATCAGGATTATATCCATTTATTATATAAAAAAGTTTTTCAGTGATGTCCATAAAATATAAATGTAAGGGAGTGTGGCAACAGCGCGCGTGTTATGTCCAAATTCCATAACCTCACTTCGAAAACTATGCTGATGCGGACGATATCAGCATAATTGTTCAGAAGTCTAGGAAACATGACGCCATCGAATTAAGATTGTTTCTTAGCATAAACAACGAAAGCGAAGCCTACGCTGACGTTGTTTATGCTAAAACAATAGAAAAAGTATAAAAGAAGAGGCATTTGCATATGCCAAATTCAGCGAGTTATGTCAAAATTCCTATAACGCTCACTTCAAGTAACAACTATGCTGATAACTAAAATATTAGTCAATAAAGTTGTTACATTAAGTAATGAAAATGAGACATAAGTAATTGGTTCTATAGCATAAAACAATGAAAGCGAAGAGCTAGGTCTGTTTAGTAATACAATCATTTGCGTGCGTTTATTAAAGTGAAACGATGATCTTTGTAATAAGAATTTTAATAACTTTTTACATATTAATAATCAATAATAATAATAAACAATACTGTATACACATAATACAATTCTCTACATTTGGGTGCTCAACCTAAAAAATTCTCTACATTTGGGGACTCAACCTATAAAATTTACATAAAGAAAAAGTGTAAATGCTCATGGTGCCCCCCGAGATACCGCTAGCGGGGGGTTGGTGAGCGAAGCGACCAGGGGCTGGCCCCCTAGTTAAAAAAAAAAATGAATTCAAATATTTCTTCGTTTGTTGCTTATGTATTACGATTATTACTTTATTGTCTTGTCCACCACTGCTACTCAAAGTACTCGTGCCCCCTCCGCAGCTTTCGCGGGCGACGCTGCCTTGCACTCACGCAGCCTTTCGCAGGGCGTTCAAACTTCTCGAAATTACAAAATTCGGCTTTTTGCTAAATATTTACAAAGAAATTAATAAAGTGCTTCTTCAATTACTTATAAATATATTTCAAATTTATTGAAGTGGAGAAATATATTAAAAGTGACTCAATTCAACAACTTTGTTCTTCAGTTTCCATGAAAAGGAAAATATCCTAAAAAAGTAATATGTGATTTAAAACCATTTTGTGGCATTAAGAAATTTATCGGATTAAAGAAGAGAAATTCAGTTTAGTTTTAGATTCAAATCAATAAAAGTGTATTGATTCGAAATATAAAAAAGAATTGCAATGACTTAAAAACATATCATGATTTTGTCAAATAAATCCAAACAAAAGGAGTGAGTAATCAAAACTCTCTCTTCTTGCATCGAACAAAGGGGTCACATCATCTAGTTACTAGATCAATCACCATCTTTCAAGACGACATTCTAAATGAAATAGGATCAGGACTGTAGATTACTTATATATAAAAAAAATAAATTCAAATATTTGTTAGATTGTTGCTTATGTAGTACGATTATTACTTTATTGCCTTGTCCACCACTGCTACTCAAACTACTACGCTGCCTTGCACTCACGCAGACTTTCGCAGGCGTTCAAACTTCTCGAAATTACAAAATTCGGCTTTTTGCTAAATATTTACAAAGAAATTAATAAAGTGCTTCTTCAATTACTTATAAATATATTTCAAATTTATTGAAGTGGAGAAATATATTAAAAGTGACTCAATTCAACAACTTTGTTCTTCAGTTTCCATGAAAATGAAAATATCATAAACAAAAAGAAATATGTAATTTTTCGGACTAAAGAAGAGAAAATTCAGTTTAGTTTTAGATTCAAATCAATAAAAGTGTATTGATTCGAAATATAAAAAAGAATTGCAATGACTTAAAAACATATCATGATTTTGTCAAATAAATCCAAACAAAAGGAGTGAGTAATCAAAACTCTCTCTTCTTGCATCGAACAAAGGGGTCACATCATCTAGTTACTAGATCAATCACCATCTTTCAAGACGACATTCTAAATGAAATAGGATCAGGACTGTAGACTACTTATATATAAAAAAAATAAATTCAAATATTTGTTAGATTGTTGCTTATGTAGTACGATTATTACTTTATTGCCTTGTCCACCACTGCTACTCAAACTACTACGCTGCCTTGCACTCACGCAGACTTTCGCAGGCGTTCAAACTT